>JAJQQW010000012.1:23275000-23480000 GCA_025583905.1 Ia io | reverse complement strand
TGATGTGAGATAGAAACCCTGATCGGTTGTCTCCTGTACGCACCCTGACCCGTGACCTTTCAGTGCATGGGATGACCCTCCAACCAACTGAGCTATGCCTGCCATGGCAAATATGACATGCAGAGTCAAGCAAGGAACTGAACTGAGATATACATCTTATTATAGATAAGCACTGTACATCTTCCCTTAAGAGATGTCCTTTGATATTTTGAAATGCATTACCACAGTTTTACTTTTGGGTCAATTTTGTAGATTCCAGAGGTGATGGATTTGTTTGGTGAGCCTTCTTCCAAGACAGTTTTTAAAACTAAGTGCAGTAGTGAAACTGGACCTGGCTTGGAAGCAATTTGAAATAAAACGTCTGAACTTCAATTTGGTTCCTAATAACTGCAAAAAATTGTATATCTAAGTTTAAAACTTCTATCTAGCTCTTATACCAAATGGAGTGGGGCACTCCATTTAGAAATAATAGAAATTTTGAGTTTGATTTCTTTCCAAACCATTAGTAATAATGAAAAGTGAACAGAAAGAAGAGATCAGAATAATAAGAGTCTGTTTGAAATATATCTAATAAGTTATTTTGTAATGATCTGATTCTTGGCAATATAAGAATACTTATTATGGTATAGTCATACAATGGAATATCTATAATAATAAAAGCGTAATATGCTAATTAGACCAGATGTCCTTCCGGACAAAGCCGGGGCTGTGAGGGAAGCCCGGGTCCCGGGTGCCAGAGGGAAGCTGGGAGAAGGAAGGTCTACTCTTGCACGAATTTCATGCAGCGGGTCTGTATATATATATTTCAGTGTGTGTGTGTGTGTGTGTGTGTGTGTGTGAGATATATATATATATATGGGTATATATATATATATTTTAAAGTGATTGGGCTCTTAGAGTAAAAGATAGGGGTAGAGATTTTTGTATGTGACCCTTTGACTAAAGTTTATGTAGCTTAAAATAGCTGTATCATAATGGAGAAACCAGTTTCAAGGGAGAAGGAAGCAAGAACTAGCATTTATTGAGGGTCTATAAGGTGTCAGAAGCTTTACATAAATGATCTTGTTTAATCTTCAGTAACACATGAATAGGCATTATTTTTCTCCAATTTACAGATGAAGAAAGCCAGGTTCCAGAGTTATAAATTCCACAGGTAGTAAGTGGCAGAGCCGAAGTTTGAATCTGGGTCTGACTGATTCCAAAAATCACGTTTCTGCTATTGTACAATGGCTCCTTTAGCAGAAGCGTCTCTACCTGCCTCGTACATCCATTCTATATTGTAGCTGTTTGGATGGCTGCTCTGGAATATTTTCATTTGCTACCTTTCTGGTGTGTAATAAATAGTTTTGGTAGAATTGAGTACTTCAATTTGCTATTTTTTTATGCCAGCTACATAAGATATGCCTGACCTATAATGGGATCATGTTTTTATTTTTTTTAAGAATAAAAATAAAAATACAGGCAGTCCTCGGGTTACGTCGGACTCGACGTACGTCGTTTCGTGGTTACTTCGCCATCTCCCATTTATTTATATATATATAAAAAAAAGTTCCGTCATTCGACATATATGTGCTTTATGTTTTTTATTGTTTGTTTATCATAAGTAAAGGTCAGGAATTGTTATCTTTTAATTTTTTTTTTTACTGTTTCACGTCATTACTGCTGTGTATGTGCCCCATGTGAGTGACGTAGGTGCTTATATAGGTGGGTTCCGACTTAGGGTGAAAATCGCGTTACATCGCACCATGGGAATGGATCTCCGACGTAACCCGAGGACCTACTGTATGTGAATATATTTCTTTCCTATTATTTATGAATTTTTGTTCTCCCTCCCCCAGAACTTTATGAAATCTTCCTATCAAGAGCGAAAGAACGGTGCAAAAGCCTCAGTGAAACAAGTTCAGAGAATGATACAGAAGGTGTGATTATTACTGTTTTTCTTTTCATTGAAAGGGAAACTTTATTGAGGCCCCAGGGCCACGGGATTCAGGCAGGCCACCCTGCAGGCCTGGGGAGGTGGTGTGGAGGGTCCTTATTTAACCTTTGTGGGGCACAGGTTGTTGGTGTGGCTGTACTTCTTGCAGCAGTTGACAGCAGGGGGTGCAGGCAGGTGTAATACTTGTGGCAGATGATTTTGTCGCAGTTATGCTTCTGGGCAAACTGGCAGAGGGAGGGCTTGATGATACCATCCTGCAGATGAAGCACCAAGTGCAGGGTGGCCTCTCTGAATATTGTAGTCTGAGAAGTGTGGCTATCCTCCAGCTGTTTGTCCATAAGAATCAGACACTACTGTTCAGGAGGGATATCCTCCTTGTCTTGGATTTTAGCTTTGACATTCTTAGTGGTGTCACTGCGCTCAACCTCCAGGGTGATGATCTTGCCAGTTAGGGTCTTCACAAAGATCTGCATCTCTTCATCTGCTGGGGAGGCTGCTCTGACCCTCGTTGAAGAGAAAGGGTGTGATTATTTTTTGCTAACAAATTTTTGTATGAAAGTCGAGTCACTGAAGATTATATCATGGTTATTGATTATTACCATGTGTCAGAACTATAGAATTGCTTTACATATATTATCTACTCTAATGTTAACAACTCTTTAAGTAGGTGATATCCTGGATGATATAGGAGGAAACTCAAAGTAGTTAATTTATAAGTAGTGAAGCTATGATGTAAACCCAAGCTGTTGGACTCCAGAGCCCAAGATTTAATCGTAGCCGTTAAGAGTAATGGGGGTGAGGTACTTTTAGGCCAGCGTATATTTTTTAATCCCCCCCCGCCCCCGAAGATATTTTTTCCATTGTTTTTAGAGAGAGTAGAAGGGAGGGAGGAAGGGAGAAAGAGAAACATCAATGTGAGAGAGATACATTGATTGGTTGCCTCCCACACGTGCCCCAACTGGGCCAGGGATTGAACCTACAACCCAGGTACATGCCCTTGACCAGGAATTGAACCCGAGACCCTTTGGTCACAGGACGACGCTCTAACCATGGAACACACCCACCACGACCCAATTTATAACTTAAAGATAGATGATCTTTATACCTCATTTGTGACCTCCTGTCTCCTCTCTCACTGACTTTCACTCACTTCCTAATACATATTTTTTATAATTCTTATGCCTAATCTTTGTTTATTTAATTCACTCATATGCTCCTTTTATTCCTCCACTCTTATTAATTTTCTCCTGATCATTTTGGAAAAAATCATTTTTTTCTGTTATCATAATTTATTAAATTTAGGTAAATTTGTTCAACCATCTCTTGTCCTTAAATTATGGAAAGCCATTTGTATGCCAGTCACTTTTATTTCTGTATTTGTTCTACTTAGTAGAAAGCAAACCCTCTTCTCTTGCCTGTATGTACAACTCTAAAAATGAACATGGCTTAGGATAGAGAAATGGTGCATATCGCATAGTGGTTTTCTGTGAGTATGTAAACATTCCCTGTTAAATTGGAGCACTGGTATCCACTCACCTAGGAAAGGCTTTTCTCTTTCTAGGATTTAAATTCTCTGGACCTCTCTGTGTACACAACTCTGTTATGCCCTTTTAAAAAATGATACTTGAAATGTTTTTATCTAGTTATTGTGGGAGTGATAATCTACCTACCCTCTATTAAAAACAAACAAACCCATACCTTCAAAAAAAAAAAAAAGGAAGTAGAAATCCTTCACCATATAACTTTCTGATAAATGTATAGATATATTCTTCACAGAAGAAGCTCTAAATTCCAGCAAAAGCTGTGTGGCATTTCTTTAAGTTTCTGGATTGTTCAGCTTTTAACTTTCCTTAAGTAACATATATTCCATGTAATCATTCTGTGTTTGTAAGATTGAACTGGATATAGCCAAGTAATAATTGTAACTTTATTTACCTGGCAAATATAGGTGTATCTATTGCTGATCGGGAGGCCAGTCTGGAATTAATTAAGTTGGACATATCCCGTACATTTCCATCTCTCTACATCTTTCAGAAGGTGAGGGTTTCTAACCAAGTTTTTAACTACTTTTAAAAAAATCCAAGTGAACAAATTCTCTAAATTCATAACTATTATTATTTAAAGGCAAAACTATAAAAATTGGGGAACTTTATATTAAAAAATGTGAAACTAGTAGGAAAATTTTAATGGAAATGTTATTATTTTATTCCACTGACTGAATGCATTGCAGTGAGCATAGCACATAATAATTTTATATAGTAGGTACTTGATTAATTATCATTAAGCTGAATTTCTTTGTTTTACTTTTTATTTTGTAAAATATTTGAAATTTAACTATCTTGCCTAGTAAATTGTGTAAATATAAAGGAATTTGTCTCCAAATTTAAAATTTTTCAGAATTACTATTGAAATGGGGGGGGATGTTGTTTCTGCAGAGACTATTAAGAAGTTCCTTTAAAAAAAAAAGTTTTTTACAGGGATATAAAGTACAGCATAGTGAATAAAGTTGCTTATACTTTATGAGAAATAAAGTGTGTAGTTTATATTTGACTCAAATCTTTAATATATGGAATTTCTCTATCTTTAAATTGATAAAATGACAAACATTTTTACTATTAAGATAAAAATTATTAGTAAACTTAATTTAGTGTAGTTCATGGTATTTTTTTTTTTTGCTGAAGTTGTATTATATAAAATGGAACATTCTGTTTTCCTCATAATCTTATTGTACCAAATCCAGAAGTCTTTAAAATTGTGCATAAACTATATAGCTTATGTCCCTCAAGTGAGTTTGTTTGACTTTTTGTTGTTTAGGATTACATATTTTGAAATTAATTCTTTAGAAAGCATCTTGGCAGAGTGCATTTAGAATATTTCTGACAATAATTAAATATATTAACTAAAATTAATTATTTGGGAAATGCTAAAGTTTATTAACATGATATTTGACAAGTAACTTGGAGATAATTATTTGTATAGCATGACATTTCATTTTTCTCTCCAAAGGGTGGCCCATATCATGATGTTTTACATAGTATCTTAGGGGCATATACATGTTACAGACCTGATGTTGGTTATGTAAGTATTTGTTTCCATCTGTTTTTTAATATAAACATTTATTATATTGTAATTGCTCCAAAATGTGTATATCTCTGTGTCTTTTTTCTTCGGGCCTATCAACTTATCCAGAAAGGAACCTTTCCTTCTCCTACCAGAGATTTATGAGGCTGGCTGCCAGCGTTCTGGGAGAGCAGCTGGGGATTGCACCATTCAATTTGTAAACTTGCATTTATTGCCACTGCTGTTGGTCTGGTGCCTTCTCCCCTTCTCCCTAACCTTCCTTTCCGTGACTGTGCCTCCAGGTTGAGGGAAGCATAGGGGAGGGAATTTGTTCCTTTTACAGATTGTCAACCATCCTAGATTTGTTTTATTTTATTTTATTTTACTCACCCGAGGATATTTTTTCCATTGATATTTAGAGAGAGTGGAAGGGAGAGAGGGATGGGAGAGAGAGACAGACAGACATCAATTCAAGAGAGACACATTCATTGGTTGCCTCCCACACACGCAACAACCAGCCCGAGGTTCGAACCTGAAAACCTCGTACATACCCTTGATCAGGAATCAGATCCATGACCCTTTAGTGCGACGGTTGACATTCTAACCACTGAGCAACACCAGCCAGAGCAGCACTTACCACCTTTTAATAAAACATATGATTTACTTGTTTGTTGTTTATTGTGTAGCTGCTCCTAAACTGTAAGAATCTTTTATTCACTGAGGTATCTCAAGTACCTAGAACAATATCTGTCATCCTATATAATAAAAGGCTAATATGCAAATTGTCCCCTTGACCAGGAGTTCGACTGGGAGTTTGACCAGGGGGCAGGACTGGTTGGCCAACTGCCCATGGCCCCTCCCCCCCAGCTGGCCCCACCCCCAATCGGCTCCCCCCACCCGGATCAGGGGTGGGGCCGGCCCACCAACCACCCACAGCTGCTCCTCTCTACTCCCCCCCCCACTCCCCCCCGCCAGCCCGGCCCAATCTGCCCAACTAATTTGTGCACTGGGCCTCTAGTATGGTGATAAGCACCTAATAAATATTTGTTGAGTGAGTGAGTGAATGAGCAAATGTACAAGTGAACATGCAACAAAATAGAGTAAGTTGTACCAGGTAGCCACCCTATTGTGAGGTCTCCAAGATTCTTCTACTTTAAGACAAAGGTGAGAAGATGAAGGTTTTATGAAGGTTCTGGTTAAACATGGCATATTGAACAGTCACAGAAGAAGCCAGAGAAGTAAGAGAAGAACAAAGAAATAATGGGTCACAGAAGCTAAAGGAATTATGCTTAGCGGGTAGGAAAGTGCCCATTGGGTTTTACAATAAATACCATTGGTCAATCTGGTTAGAGAAGTTTCAGACAGTATAGTAATGGAGTGGAAATCCAGATTGAAATGTGCTAAAAAATTTTAAGGTTGCTAAGAAAATTGAAACAGGTATTACTGCAAATATTCTTAGTGGCCTCGCTGTGTAAGTCTATTATACAAATATCTACCAGAAGTAAGTGCTTGGTAAACTTTTTTTTTAATGAAAGAATGAATATTTTTACAATAGCAGTTCCATGCCATCTGCCTGCTCAGAAATGTAAAATAGCTCTGTATAACTCTTAAGCAAGCACCTAGATAGCTTAGCCTTTTACTCGAGGCCTTTTCCAATTTGTAAACATAACCTCCTTTTTCTAATTCTCCCATTATTCCCATTGTAAGTCTTGTGTTCTAACTGAGCTGGTTCTATATGTCTTTAATCATACATCTTTCTCTTTTTGGAATGGCTGTTTTCTTATTTCCTCCTCCTACCTTTCCAGGAATCCAGCCTCACTATCCCAACCTCCACACCTCTTCTTTCTTGGAATTTCAGTGGCACTTCTCGTAGTTTGCTTTTATCCTTTTTTTAAAAATATTTTTATTGCGTTCTAGAAAGAAAGGGAGGGGAAAAGAGAGAGAAACATGGATGTGAGAGGGAAACATTGATTGGCTGCCTCCTGCCACAGGTATGTGCCCTGACCAGGAATCAAACAGTCAACCTTTTGGTGCCCTGAACGATGTCCAACCACCTGAGCCACACCAGCCAGGGCAATCTCTTTTTTCTTAATCCTCACTTCCTGCCTCAGACAGATGTGTTATAACAACGAAGACCATCACCTCATTTTTATTAAACTTTGTGATTCTATACTTTGAAAGACTTCAGATGAAGATAAAATAAACTAGTACACTGAGATAGGCTTTTGTAGCAAGTGAAAGCTGATACTTTTTTCCAAAGTTTTTCTTTTTATTATTTTTATATTTTTTTAATTAATTTCAGAGAGGAAGGGGGAGAGAGAGAGAGAGAGGAGAGAGAGAGAGAAACATCAATGATGAGAGAGAATCATTGATCGGCTGCCTCCTGCACGACCCCTACTGGGGATTGAGCCCACAACCCAGGCATGTGCCCTTGACTGGAATCGAACCTGGAACCCTTCAGTCTGCAGGCTGATGCTCTATCCACTGATCCAAACCAGCTAGGGCAAAAAATTTTTTTTTTTAAACCACACCATATAATAAAATTTTAAATAGGGAGATTTTATAATTATTAATTGAGTTCTCTGTATTTACCTTTGTTGTGGGGAAAAAGAAATCTTAGTATTTTACCTTATAATATTACTTTGTAATTTTTCAGGAATGCAATAAAATAAACACTATAGAATTATTATTATTATAAAACCATTTTGATTAATTTCCTTTCCCTTTAAAGGTCCAAGGGATGTCCTTCATAGCAGCAGTTCTTATTCTCAATTTGGAAGAGGCAGATGCCTTCATTGCGTTTGCAAATCTCCTGAATAAGCCATGCCAGTTGGCCTTCTTCCGTGTGGACCACAGCATGGTATGGACATTGGGAATGAATCATGTTTTTTGTTGACTGTCAGTTTCAGAGTCTGAATGCCCTTTTAAATATGTGTTTTTTTTCTCTGCTAAAAAAAAGTGTTTGTATTTATTATTATTTTTTTAATAAATCTTTATTGTTCAGATTATTACAATTGTTCCTCTTTTTCCCCCCCCATAGCTCCCCTCCACCCAGTTCCCATCCCACCCTCTGCTCTTACCCCACCCCCCCCGCCACTGTCCTCATCCATAGGTGTATGATTTTTGTCCAGTCTCTTCCCACACCCCCCACACCCCTTTCCCCACGAGAATTGTCAGTCCACTCCCTTTCTATGCCCCTGATTCTATTATAGTCACCAGTTTATTCTGTTCATCAGATTTTTTATTCACTTGATTTTTATTTATTTATTTTTTATTTTTTTAAAGAAATATTTTTATTGATTTCAGAGAGGAAGGGAGAGGGAGAAGAGAGAGGTAGAAACATCAATAATGAGAGAGAATCATTGATCGGCTGCCTCCTGCACGCCCCACACTGGGGATGGAGCCCGCAACCCGGGCATGTGCCCTGACCGGGAATCAAACCCTGACCTCCTGGTTCATAGGTCGATGCTCAACCACTGAGCCGCGCCAGCCGAGCTATTCACTTGATTTTTAGATTCACTTGTTGATAGATATGTATTTGTTGTTCATAATTATCTTTACCTTTTTCTTCTTCTTCCTCTTCATAAAGAATACCTTTCAGCATTTCATATACTGGTTTGGTGGTGATGAACTCCTTTAGCTTTTTCTTATCTGTGAAGCTCTTTATCTGACCTTCAATTCTGAATGATAGCCTTGCTGGGTAGAGTAATCTTGGTTGTAGGTTCTTTCTATTCATCACTTTGAATATTTCTTGTCACTCCTGTCTGGCCTTCATAGTTTCTGTTGAGAAATCAGCTGACAATCGTGTGGGTGCTCCCTTGTAGGTAACTGTTTTTCTCTTGCTGCTTTTAATATTCTCTCTTTGTCTTTTGCTCTTGGCATTTTAATTATGATGTGTCTTGGTGTGGTCCTCTTTGGATTCCTTTTGTTTGGGGTTCTCTGCACTTCCTGGACTTGTAAGTCTATTTCTTTCACCAGGTGGGGGAAGTTTTCTGTCATTATTCCTTCAAATAGGTTTTCAGTATCTTGCTCTCTCTCTTTTCTTCTAGCACCCCCATAATTCGGATGTTCGTACACATGAAGTTGTCCCAGAGGCTCCTTACACTATCTTCAAATTTTTGGATTCTTTTTGCTTTCCCGGTTGGCTGTTTTTTGCTTCTTTGTATTTCCAATCTTTGACTTGATTCTTGCGATCCTCTAGTCTGCTGTTGGATCTCTGTATATTATTTTTTATTTCAGTCAGTGTATGCTTAATTTCTAGTTGGTCCTTTTTCATATCCTCAAGGGTCTCACTAAATTTATCGGCCTTTTCTAGAAAATTATTGAAAAACCTCATAACCATGGTTTTGAACTCTATATCCAGTCGTTTGCTTTCCTCCATTCCTTTCATTTGTGACCTATTTGTCTTCACATTTTCACTGCTTCCCTGAGTTGATAGAGTGGCTTTGTGTGCTAGGTGTCATATAGGGCCCAGTGGCTCACCCTCCCCAGTTACCTGAGGTGGACACTCTTGGTGCACCCCTTTGTGGGCTGTGTGCACAGTCTTGTTGTAGTTAAGCCTTGATTGTTGTTGGTATCACTGGGAGGAATTGACCTCCAGGCCAGTTGGCTGTGAGGATCAGCTGTGTCTATGATGGGAGAACTTCTGTGCTGGAGACACCCTTATGGGGCAAGACTTGCTTCAGTGGGGTTTTGGCACTCACTGAGTCTGCCCCCTGAGTGTGTCTCTTATGGATCTGAGGAGTTGCGATCTGGATGGTCCTCCTCTGACCCCTGGGTACACTGGCTCTTGGGTCTCCAAGAAGGTGCTAATTTAGCCTCTGCCTCAGGCCACCCAGGAGGTAGGGATAGATCTGCAGATAGATCTGCAGATTCCTCTTCTTTGTTTGGGTTTTGGAGGTGCCCAGATGAGGCCCTCCAAAGGTGCCCAGCTGTGAAGCAATGTAAGCTGCTGTGGGGCCTTGGGCCTTCTTTTGGATGTTCTGGGTCTGACTGACTCAGCTGCAGTTTGTTAGGTAAGTTTAGAATTCAAAGGACCAGACCATTCATATGCAAAAGCCTCTGCACTCAGCTTGGATGGGGCGGAGTCTCAGGGCGGAGCAAACAGCATTGGCTTCGTGGGGCGGGATCTCGGGGCGGGATCTCAGGGCAGAGCAAACAGAAATGGCTTCCCATCAGCCCTGCCTTAAGAGGCCCCTGGATCTCAGTGTCCCACGGTAATCGCTGCAAGCACCTCTGAGAGAAAGCCGGCCTTGAGTTTCGCCCGCTGCCAGACAGTCCAGTTTCTCCCCGTATGAGTCTGGGTCCCCAGAGTCTCTCCCGAAACTGGAGTTCAGAGCAGTCAGGAGCTTGTCTCTCCCTCCCGATTGAGAAAGTCAGCCGCGTATTCAGTTGCCAGCCCTCTCCACGTGTGCGCCTCTGTACCTCTGCACTTTACTTCCGCAGCTCCTCTGAGTCTCAGTGTGCTTTTCTCTTTCCTTCTAGTTGTAGAGTTTCCACTCAGCCAGCCTTCCTGTGGTTCTGGATGATGTCCATTTTGTCTTTTAGTTGTAGTTTTGAAATTGTTGTGCGAGGCAGCAGTTCAGGTATTTACCTATGCCGCTATCTTGGTTTCTCCTCTCTATTCTTAAATATGTTTTTATTGATTTTTAGAGATAGAGAAAGGAAAAGGGATAGAGATATAGAAACATCAGTGTGAGAGAAACATCATCAATTGGCTGCCTCCTGCCGGTCCCTTTCTAGGGATCAAGCCCGAAAACCTGGGCATATACCCTGACCGGGAATCGAACCTCAGTCTCTTAGTTCCCGGGTCAATGCTCAACCACACCAGGTGGACTGAATGCCTTTTAGATTGTGAAAACAATAGAAGACTAAAGTAATCTGATCTAAAAATAAAATTTTCTTATGCTAAATGAAATAAGTCAGGCAGAAAAAGCTAAGAACCGTATGATATTTGCTCATGTGGAATTGAAACTTGTGGACACAGACAGCACTGGGGTGGTTGCCAGAGGGAACAGGGGATTGATGGGGGCCTAATATATAGTGATAGAAGATGATGTGACTTTGGGTGGTGAGCACACAGTGCAACATACAGATCTTGTAACATAGAAGCCTACATCTGAAACCTATATGATCCTATTAACCAGTGTCACCTCAATAAACTTAATAAAAGAGTAATAAATAATTTTTTCATTGAAGTATAGTTTTATGAATGCATGATGAAGACTCAGAAAGAGGTGCTAAGCAAGCGTTTCTGTTAATTTATAATTGAGGATTTATTTAATTTCTCTATTTCTATAACCTACTCTTAATAATTTTATTGATATTTCCATTTTTAGATGTTGAAATATTTTGCAACATTTGAAGTATTTTTTGAAGAAAATCTCTCCAAACTATTTCTTCATTTCAAATCTTATAGTCTTACACCAGACATATACTTGATAGACTGGTAAGTGATAACATGAAATATAATAATTAAAAGGAAACAAAGGATAACTTTTTGTGTGTTTTAGGAACTAAAGTAAACTCATGCAGAGGATCATGAATATAAAAAACTCTTCCCTTACAAATAAAGAAACTCACATTTTTGTGGGGAGGCATCTGATTAAGAGCATGACTCGGGTTGAAATCAGAATCTCTCAGTTTGTGTTTTAGTTTCTTACCTATAAAAGGAGAATAATATATTTTGAGTTGTAGTGAGGGTGTTTTACATGGATTATGTCATGCAATGCCTAGTTCATACTAAGCTTTCAGCGTTAGTTGCTATATCTTGTTAACACACAAGGGCTTGTGATAGTTATTATAGTGTGGTATTTTTTTTAAAACTGGGGGCTTTGTATTTTTCAAGGCTTTGTCCAGCTTTCTGATAGGAATGATGTCTTATTTAGGTGCTAATGTCTTTTTTCAACTTTACAATTCCTGCTTCTCTGTTTTAACTTAGAGGGTTTGCCCAAGACTTTGGTGAGCAGTAGCCAGTTGATTATAGAATGGCAGGTGAATTTTGCCAAAGAGATGGAGGAGTTGATCTTAAGATAGGTTAAGAGTACATATGAAACATTTAAACCTTAAATCCTAATCATTTGAAATCAGTGGGTTTCATGTAAATTTTTAATATAAAAAAAGAAATTATTAATGGCATTGAGCAAATATGATATCTTCCCAGTTATTTGGGCTTCTTTTATTTAGGCTTTTTTTTTTTTAAGTTATTTTTCAGTGTATTCTCTTTCATTCCCACTAGGAACGTTAGAGTTCCTCTGGATTATATCATGGGACCAAGAGGACCAAGATCAAATATTAAATTTGTAAAGAAGGGGGAAAAAATAACTCAGTTGTCAGTCTTGATGACTGTGAACATGAGGCACATCAGGGTCACAACTGATATAGGGAACAGGATGGAACTGATAATGAGCGAGTACCACATATTAGAAACTGCCTAGGCACTATGTGTTTCTACTTTAAGAAGTAGACATGGATTTTTGTTTCACTGCCTCTGTTGAATTTATTATATACAAATCGTAGAATTAATTGTGTGGGAAAAATAGGAATAAAAAAGTGGCAGTGCTAATAAGTTTTTTTGTTGTTGTTTTTGGTTGTTGTTGTTGTTGGAGAGTTTTTAGTTCCCTTTCTCAAGTTTCATCAGCCCTAACCTGTAAAACACAGTCTGTGTAAAAACTGTGTACTTTCTTTGCCAATGCAACTTTAAGGAGAAGTTCTCTAGCACCTATTCTCCCTACTTCCCCAACCAGAATGCCACCCTGAAGCACCACTGGATAATGAATTACATGATCAGACATTGTCAGCAAGGATGTGAAAAAACAATTTTGGTGATTCTGTTGGAGCGTATACATTGCTCCAAAAGAAGTAGTAAGTAAAGTTTGGTTAAGGGGGAAAAAAAATAACCAGTGGATGTTTGTGGAAGGAGAAGAGAAAAGAGAGAAGTAAGACTTTATAATTTTGTATTTAGGTTACTAAAAGATGATACTTGGGTTTCTTATATAATAACAATGACTAACTTTTATTGAGTATTTCTTATGTGCCAGTCACTGTTCTAAAAACACTTTACATATGTTAACCTCTTTATTTTTTAAAACAATCCTAAGATGTAGGTTACATTATCTTTTGTTTATTAATAAGGAAACTGAGGTACAACAAGAGTAAATAATCTTGCTCAAAGTAACACAACTAATAAGTTGCATATCTAAGATTCAGACTCAGGCATTCTGGTTTCAGAGCCATACCCTTAACAGCTAGGCTGTTCTGCCACTCTAGTGTGTATTGGGCCATGTCTCTACATAAGGTTGTAAATTCACATAATTTACTTATGTATTACTTAATTTTGTATTACTCAGGCTGTTTGAGGGAAGAAGCCATATTTCATTTGCCTTTTTTTATCCCTAATTAAGCACTGTTTGTTTGTTTTTTAATATAGAGATGCCTAATGAGTGAATGAATAAAATGAAATTTTTCAATGACTATTTTCCCCCCTAATTTTAGGATCTTCACCCTATATAGCAAATCACTACCACTTGATCTGGCATGTCGAGTTTGGGATGTATTTTGCAGAGATGGAGAAGAATTTTTATTTAGGACTGGATTAGGGATCCTGCGATTATATGAAGATATTCTCCTGCAGATGGATTTTATTCATATAGCACAGTTTCTAACTAAATTGCCAGAAGATATTACATCAGAAAAGCTGTTCAGCTGTATTGCAGCGATTCAGATGCAGAATAGCACCAAAAAATGGCCTCAGGTAGAGTGACATTTTTCCTACTTCTAATAGATGTGTTAAAACAATCAGTTGACTTCTTATAAAAAAAACAACACACAAACAGTTATGTATTTCTCAAATGTTAGTGCTTAAATTTTTTTTAAAATCTTTTAAAAATAATTCTTGACTTTGAAAGAGCAAGAGTTTAAAACAGATTGCTTCTCTTTCACCTCTCCAAATCTATGGATTTATTTTTCTGTAAATTCAGTAATATTTTATGATTTTAGTGAAGTACAACCTACAATAGTCTTTGCCAAAGCAAATATATTATTATTTTTGTATTTCAAATAGACAGCAATTGTATTAAACATCTGTTGTGTACTAAGGATTTGCCATAGAAAGAAAATAATGTATGATCCTGGCTTTTTAGATGCTTAGTCTTGTCAGGGAAGCAAACATTGGCAGTCTAAGTAACATAAAAGATAGTAGTATTATTTGCTTCATGAATGATAGACAATTGGCATTATAAATAAGCTCAGTTTTATTGCTTATGAAAATGAAATGTAAGGATATTGGTCCAGAAAATGTTCTGTTACCAAATAGTAATTTAAGACTACAGGGTGGGGCAAAAGTATGTTTACAATTGTGAGAACACAAAATACAGAGTTTATTCTTGTTTTATTATTTATTAATTATTATTTTCCAAATAAACAACTGTAACCCTACTTTTGCCCCAACCTGTATTTAACAAGTGATGAAAACTGAAAACTAAAATATATATCATAAAATTGGGTTGAAACAAAAGGATTTGAGAATGGCAGTCTCAAACTTAAGTGTTGATATACTGTAGTTATTTAATTCTCTTAAATCTACATGGTAGTTTTTTGAGGATTAATCTTTACTCTGTATAATTTCAGGTCTTTGCATCTGTAATGAAGGATATTAAAGAAGGAGACAAGAATAATAGTCCTACTCTGAAAAGCTAATCTTCAAAATTAACAGACTAATTGGAATATAAGTGTCTTTTGATAAAAGTTTTTTGTTTCCTATGTAAAAAGGATGGAGAAACCTAAAAGAATCAAGACATGGAAAACTGCTGATTTTGAATTCCATGGCTGAAGTAAATGAAATAAGTAACCTATTGACAGTATTAATTTTTTAAAAAGTATTTTGTAGGGAGCATCATTTTACAAAAGAAAGAGTTTAAATGACTAGTTTATACTCCATAATTTGGAGTGAACAGTAATGCAATAAAAAATTTTTTAACAGCTTTGAAGATACTTTAAACTTTACATCTTTTTTTTTTTTTAACAGTTACCATATAAAAGCACTTTGGAGGTCAGAGCAGGATTGTTAAATACTACTTTAACTTCCAAAATACTATTTGAAATAAACACCTTAATACAGATATTGTCTATCTCAAGTTCTGACCTTTTGAAGATTTTATAGACCAAGAATAAGCAACTTTGGTTGTAAATTATTTAAGTTACTGAAGTTGTTTATCTTCATTCACAGGTTGGGGCAAATCTTGGTTATCTGGGCACTGGAAATACTTGGGAAGTTGATTTTCATATGTTTTTCCACTATATCATGTCTATTTGTTTTTTAAAGAGAATTTTTTTTTCCCTTAAGTAATCCCTATTAAAGAAATTTAGCCTTTCTGTTTCTAGTTTAAAAAATTGTTCATCTAGTAATTTAAGAAAGCTAATTGGTAGAATCTTTGCACTTTAGTGGACTGAAGACTTGATTTGGGGAGTAAGTCCATAAATATAAATGAGATTTTTTTTTCCATTAGTAAGAGTAAAAAAGTATAAATTCTGACAGTTCTTGGCAAGACTTGAGATTTTTTAGTTAAAATTCCTTCACTGTTTGTAGAAATAAAATTTGTTAATTTCAGTTTGAAATTTGAAATCTTAATATGTAACCAAGTCTATGACTTGTAAAATACTGTGCATAATTTTCTAATCAACGTAAATAAGAGTAAAAGATAAAGTGAAATTTTTTCTAATGAGTCTAACTTTGATGGTATAGTGGATAGACAAATTATTAATTATTGGTAAATTGACATTAAATTTATTATAATATGTTTAATTCTTATACCTAAAATAAATCACTTGAATATTATGAGTGATATATAATATGTTGTTTGGTTAATAACATATATAGTGTGCTTTTATGTTGCAGTTTGGTTTGAAACAACACAGCACACTATTTCTGTTAGTGGTATATTGTCTTCAAACTAACAAGCCTGAGAATCTTGTTAGTGTAGTGACTGCCTCTTTAGGAGTATGGGACCAGATGTGCCCGGATATTTTTACCCCATGGGTCATTCTAGCCTAGGGACCACTAGTGGAACCCTCAGAAGTTAACTCCTGTCATAGGAGCTTCCTTAGTGGAAACTAGTAGTGTAATAAAATATTGAGGGAGTACCCAGGGTCTTATAAAAGGTTTTACAATAACATTTTGACTCTGGTAAATACTTCCTTCACATTGGTGACCCTGATAGAGGGAATGTAAGCCCTGGCAGTAATCTCATTGAGGTTATTCTACCTGCCTGAGTTTAATCTTCCTTTTGTGTATTTCTTTCCTGAGTTGGACCTAAGTTACTGTATTTCTTTTTCTCATTTTTATTATTGTACAGTTTCTTTACCTTTCAAGTATAAATGTATATATAAAATGTAAATACAAGGAATTCACTAAAAACCACTATTAACAAGTACTGTGTAAATAAAACTTGTAAGCAGAGTAATTACGTGAAATGAGTCTTCATTACTTTGGGGATATCTAGTTTATTTAATCACATTTGGAGAAAAAAAAAGGAATAAACTTTTTGTTGCCAAATTTCTCTTCCAAGGGTGAGACTGACAGTACTGGCAGCTAAAATATTGTATTGTATCATGCCTTGTACCTCCCATACAAGCAGTATGGAATTATTTACATAGTCAATATATGAGAGTTTTTCTTTTGGTTAAAGTATATTTTCAATTAAAATATAACTTTTCCTACAGTCCCCAAGATACTGTGGTGTTTGATTTAGTCTAATATTACATATTTAATTTGCCATGTCTAATATTACAAAATGAAACACCACATTAAATTTCACAGTATCTTGGGGACTGTGAAATTTATGTAATGTTAATTGTTTGAGTATATTTGACTTACAAAAGTTAGGTGACATTTGCAAAAGGCATTGAGATTTTCAAAGCCTCTGACTTGAAGATAATGACTTTCACTGTAACTTAGGAATTAATGCTATTTTTATCTAGAGAAGTCAACATTTTAGAGTCTATACTGTTGGAGGGTATAATTCTAAATCATATAATCATGGAATAATTTACATAGCTTCATAATGCCATATGATTTATTTTTTCATAACCTATTTTTGTTTAGATAAAACTATTTTGTATTCCAGGAGTATATTCAAATAGCAGAGATTGGTATAAAAGAGGCAAAAAATATGTGAGGTCGCATTGAAAAATTAGATTTTAATTTGCCATGACTAGTTGACATAGTGTCAGTAAACAAAATCTTGCCTCTGGGGGGAAAATTGATTTTTGTATCAAATTCGTATTATTTTGATATTGTCAGAGCAGTATCTAAAATATGAATTCCCAAATGTAATAAAGTTTAATTAATTAGAACTTCACTGCTTCATAACATGTAAAGACAAAAATTAAAGTTTTTTTCAAGATTTCAGGGAAACTAGCCACTTCAGAGAGAGAAGAAAGCCTTGGCCTTTAGATATATATTATATATATATTTACTATGTTTTTATTGATGTCAGAGAGGGAGAAACATCAGTGATGAGAGAGAATCATCCATTGGCTGCCTCCTGCCCGCCCCCTACTGGGGATGGAGCCCGAAAACCAGGCATGTGCCCTGACCTGGAATCAAACCAGGACCTCCTGTTTATGGGTCGACACTCAACCACTGAGCATATTTTTTTAATCCTCACCGGAGGATATGCCCATTGGTTATTAGAGGAAGAAGGGAGGGTGTGTGTGTGGGGGGGGGGGGGGGGGGGGGGGGGGAGAGGAGGGAGGGAGAGAAGGAGAGAAAGAGAGAAAAAAGAGAGAAACATTGATCAGCTGCCTCCCGTAAGGGCCCAAACCCACAAACCCACAAACCAGGTATGTGCCCTGACTGGGAATTGAACCCTCCACCTTTTTGGTGTATGGAACAACACTCCAACCAACTGAGCCACCCAGCCAGAGACTTGCAACCAGGGAGCAGAATGGGCAGCAGCTGCTTCTCCCAGGCTAATCCCCTGAACCAGGCCTTTAAAAATATTGTTTGCTTGCTAACAGTTTAATTGCAATGGAAGTTAATTACTTGGCACTTTGATGAATGCAGGAACATTTGTTAAGCTCTGATTATGTGCCAAGCACTGACTTTAATATTTTAATAAGCGAAATAAAGTTACCAGGCTTGGGAAGTTAGCAAAATTGCATTTCTTTCTAAGCGTTCTACCATTCGTATTGATATTCCCTTGATTTCAATTAATGAGATTTTACTGTGTGTATTTCATTCTGTGCATTGGGTTTATTTTCTAATAAACCCCAGGAAGGAAATTTGAATTTTTAAAAAATTGCATTGCAAAAGTGTTTAATTTGCTGAACATTTAAGTAAACAGTATTTTCATGATTTTATTTAAGGTAAAATGACTGGCACTATTGTAATGTATTTGGAAAATCACTTTTGTAACAAAAATGTAAATGATAAATACAGAGGTAATATATAAAATTGACAACAATAGTATATATACATTTGTTCTCATTCTCATCTGCCAGCATAATACTATGCACAGTGGTGTTATAAAAGCAGAAAGTAAAACTTTAAATTTTTCTAGTCTAGGCAGTATTGATAATCAATATTGTAAAGTAGTTGATGTATTTTTATTATCACCTAAATCACACAGCTTTTAACTTTAGCATCTATATTCTTAAACTTTGAAAGGGAAGTATTTACAACCTGTGTAAACTGTAAAAGGCTTTGAGTGCTATGTTTAGACTTTAACTTGAGAAGATAAACTGAAAAGTAAGTGTTTGACAGTGTTCTATTCTTAATACTAAGTTATTTTTAAATAAATTGTGCTGCAATAAGGTAATTTCTCATTACTTTGTTCTAATATTTCCTATTGGATTTTTAAAGCCACTTATGGAAACCCATGAAAAGTAAGCAATTCTCATCGAACTTTTAATTAGGCATGTTTTATGATCTTTGAAAAGATCATAAATCCTATCATTTCCTTGCTTAAGACCCTCCAGTGGCATTCCTTATAACAAAAATCCACTCTTTACCCTGCTCAATAAGGTCCTATCTGTTCTGGCCTCTGTCTCTCTCTACAATTCCAACTACTGCTCAACCTCATTAACTCAATTGTAGACCTAATTTATTTATTGTCATTTCTCCATCTGCCAACCTCCTATCTACCTAAGGGCTTTTACTCCTGCAGTTTCCTCTAAAGTGTTCTTTGCCTAGGTCTTTGTATGACTTATATTCTCTTTCATTCAGGTCCCTGCGTAATGTCACTTATTCAGAGTTGAGTTTTATGTAAATATCCATTTATCATTCTTATGACCTTACTCTGCTTCATATTTCCTTATAGTATTGAGACAAGCCAGTAAGCCAGGAGAAATGGAATGGGGAAACTGAGACAAATAGCTCAACAAACTGGCTGAGCAATTTATAGCCAGATATAGAAGGTCACCTCCTTAGAGAAAACATCTAGGCCTCAGTTTGTTTTTTCCACTCACTACCGGCTGACCCTAGGCAGGGCTCCAGGCCTAGAAAAGCAGCAAAACCACCAGGCAGGCGACGCCAGGACCGGCTGCAATGACTTAACCTTCTGCCCTGGCACTGACCAATCAGTAAAGAATACGACCCGAAAGAACACATCTGGGAAACTGATGAATATTCTGCTAAAACCTTTCCGAGACCTCCCCTAAGATTGCCGTCTGAAAACAGAAAGTCTTCTAGACAAAGGACCCAGCTTGCACCCTCCCTCTGGCAAGCAGCCTGAATCATTATTCCCTTTTCCCTCTTCTTCCCCCACACGCACGCATCTCCTAAACTCTTAGGAGTCCCCACCGAAACTTGCAACCAGGGAGCACAATAGGCAGCAACAGCTCACCCCAGGCTAATCCCCTGAACCTGTCCTCAACGCCCCCTTTTCTCTGACTTCCCAGAGAGCTAAGGCAACCCAGCCTAGCATTTTCCTGTTGCTTCTATGCTAGGCCCTTTCCTGTTTTACTGACCCCAGCTTTATTTATTTATTTTTTAATAGATTTTGAAGTATGGTAGCAACCATACTTAGGTAAAAACTGAATAATGAATCTAAGGTTTAGATTCATTCCCAAAAGACCAGTAGGGAATGAAATAAGGCTTTAAGGACATTCATACATTCATCTCAGGTAAAAATTGCTATTTAAATTTTAACCCTGCTCTTTTGGTGCCTGCACGCACTTACTTGCTTAAACAATAGGGTAGTTACCTCAGCCCCCAGATTGAGACCAGGAAACTCACATTAATCCATACCACATCACAAAGGTAATTTTCCTGTGCCTGTGGACCAGAACCACAGGAGATTGATTCACACTGACTCAGTGGCTCCAGGAGTTGACTACCTTTAGAGATTATTAACCCTGCTCAGTTCTGCTTTTTTGTACAATCTGCTTTCGCAAGATAAGTCCGCATTCCAATGTCTAGAACTTAGAATTTAGCATTTAGAACAAAGAAAAATTCTTGTGGTTTAGACCTTTACACCTGGGACTGCGCGGTCGTGAGGGTGGCCACCTGCGAGTGGTGCCCTCGAGGCCATCCTGGAGAGTTTCAATAAATCCTTGCCTGCTTTTTTTAATCCATTAGCAGCCTCCGGTGGTCTTATTTTTGACTCCAGGTTTCGACCCCACAACATATTTCATTGATTTTTTACAGAGAGGAAGGGAAAGAGAGAGTTAGAAACATCGATGAGAGAGAAACCTGGATCAGCTGCCTCCTGCACACCTCCTACTGGGGATGTGCCCGCAACCAAGGTACATGCCCTTGACTGGAATCGAACCTGGGACCCCTCAGTCCGCAGGCAGACGCTCTATCCACTGAGCCAAAACGACTAGACCTGACCCCAGCTTTAATAAACATACGTTCATAGTCACCTGGACTTGTGTTGTGAAATTTTTCCTACACAAAGTCAAGAATCCACTCACTACCAGCTGACCCTAGACAAACCCACAGAGCCAGGTCCCCTGTCCAGTAACAGTATCTATTATCACTAGCTGACATTGTTTTCTATAGTTGTTTTGTATTGTTTCCACTACAGTATAAACTCTGAGGTCAGAAACACTGGTTTGTTTGGTTTTTAAACCACTGAATTGCTAGTGCCCAATATAGTACTGGGCACTCACTACCCGTGATGGAAATGAGTGAGTAGGCTATTATTTTGGCCATTCCTCAGTGAACTTTCCCTTTATTTAGAGTATTTCTATTAGAGAGATTATGCACTTAGCCAGAAATTCAACTCAAATATTTAAAGGTTGAGTAGAAGAGAATGAAATAGGAATTGGAAGGATGTGGTGTCTGAAGGAACAAGTGTTTTTCCTCAAGGAATGATTGATAGTGTTATATGGCAATGAGGTTGAGATGAGGACTAAGAGATGTACATTAAACTTAGCATCTTATAGATCAGCAGTTGCCAACCAGCCACTGGTGGTCTGTGAGGTCCGAAAGGTTGGTGACCACTGGTTTAAGGAAATCTTTGGAGCAGCGGTCGCCAACTGGTGGTCTGTGGACCACTGGTGGTCCGTGAGGTCAAAGGTTGGCGAACGCTGATGTAGATCAGTGATTTCCTTACTTACCTGGGTGTGTATTGAGTGGGGCGGCCAGACGTGATTAAAGAATCAGTGGGAGGCAGGGGAATTAAAAATTGCTAATGTAGATAATTGTAAAGTTAGCTGTAAAAGGGAACGGAGCAGGTAATAAATAGCTGGTGGGAATAAAGGAGGTTATCTCTTTGTTTTTTAAGATGGAAGAGTTTTGAGTATTTAAATGTGAATGGAAAGTATTCAGTAAAGGCTTAAATAGGGAATAGGATAATGTGTAATCTAAGATTCTTGCATAGGCTGTAGGGAGATGGATCCAGAGCAAAACTGGAGGGAAAGTGGAAAAGGTGTTCAGATGCAGATAGATTTGTAAATTTGGTTTTGAGAATCTGAAAGGAAAGTCTGTCTGGTAAATATTGTTTAGCCCTGGCCGGTGTGGCTCAGTTGGTTGGGGTGCTGTCCATGCACCAAAAGGTGGGGAGTTTGATTCCAGATCGGGGCACATGTCTAGGTTCCAGGTTCGATCCCAGTCTGGGTGCATGTGGGAGGCAGCCAATCAATGTTTCTTACAGTGATGTTTCTCTCTCTGTCTCTCTTCCCCTTCCTCTCTCTGAAATAAAATTTTTAAAAAAGAAAAACAATCTTACGTAGAGACTGATACCTAATTGTATTTGATTAGAAGGAGGTAGGATTTAAGAGTAATTATTAATTGGGATTACATTTTATCTTAATACTGAACTAGGAGAAAGACGACTTTGGATGGTGAACACAATACATTTGAAACAATTTTATTAACCAATGTCATTCCAATAAATTCAATAAAACATTTTTAAAAACACTGGTTTTAAGTCCTGTTTTATTAAAAATTAACCGCAAGGTTTCTGGGCAAGCCAATTTTTCTCTGAGCATCCGTTTTTTTCACGACAGTGTAGGAATTAAAGTAATCTCTGCTAATCTCCACGTGTTATGAAGGTTCTGAAGATGGTTATGATAGCTGTACATTGTACGTCCTTGAACTTTGTACAAATACAGTTATTAAAGTTGTTGGAGTCAGAAATGGTATGGCAGGCAAACCACAAATTCTGAGGTGGGGGGAGGGAAACAGGAACTTGTTGAAAGGGACTGCAGACTACAAGGGGGGGAGGTGCTTGAAGGCTGAAAAAACAAAGACAAGCCCTGCGCTTCCCTTTAGGCGCCCGCGCTAATGACTGGTGTGTTGAATTACTGAATCTTTATTACTGGCCACAACGCTCGATTTATCACTGCATCCAGGTCTCCCTTATCCTGAAACAACTTTCTTGAATTCCACCATAATCTTAATTTACTATTTCTTCTCTCCCATTCCACTCACAAAAGAGCCCTTTTCTTGGTTATTTCGGGGAATTTTTAACTCTAAATGTGAACTGCGGAGGGCGGGCGAGCGTGGCAATATTTGTGTGACATCCTCACCTGGGCACTCATCTCTAGGACGTAAGGATCTTCGGCCGGCGGGATTTGATCACATCAGCCAGTGTGGGAAGGTGCCTTGCAAACGGCTAAGAGCGCTACCCAAGTACCATCCGGTGCGTGAGGAAACTGGGCTCTCCGTGGTGCGCAGGCTCGCCCGGTACCACAGAGCCGGCTAAACGCTGACTTCGGCAGCAGAGCCCCGCTGCCCGGAGACACCGGTCCCGGGAAACGCTAACGAGCACCCAGGTGCATTTTCTGCGCCAAATCTCGCGCCGCTGGGGGCGGGGGCGGGACGAGGAGCACGAGGTATCGCGAGATGACGGTGTTTTCCCGCGAAAGAGAAGCGCGCGTTTTTCTTTGGCCGGGATTTGTGGAGAGGACTGGGACCGGCCGCGGCTGAGGGGACGGCGCGCGGCGTTGCAGGTTCTTCGGGGAGGGGACTTGGCCGCGGCGAGTGTCCAGCCATGCCGGCGCAGCAGCCCGCGAGCAGCGACGGTGAGTGAGGAGAACCTTCCTCTGGGCACGGGCGGCGGCGTCCCGGGCAGAGGGGGCCGCAGCACGGAAGCTGCAGCCCGGCTTTGGGGGAAGAGCTGACCCCGGGCAGAGACTGAGGAGGAAAAGAGGGGTTAGAAGCTGCGCGGAGTGAGTGGAGGGTGCTCGGAATTGCGCGTCTTTGCACGATACGGGAGATTTTACACGCGAGAGCCGCATTTTCCCCAGCGCCCCGATTCGTAAACGGGGGTTCAGGCAACTTGTTGACACCGTGAAGACGGAGGGTGTCTCTTCCGAGCTGATGCTGGCGTCCCCGCGGGTCACCTCGGACGTGTCTGGGAAGGAGAGAAAGGTTTTTGTGTGGAAGTTGAGTAATTGGTCTTTTCAAAACCGCAACTTGGAAGCCTTCTCCCCTCTTAGGGTGCCGCGCCCCTGGCGGGGCTGCCCAGCCGGGGCCCGCGGTCATCACCCCGGCCATGCTGGAGGAGGAGGAGAGCAGCTGGAGGCTGCGGGGCTGGAGAGGGAGCGGCAGATGCTGGAAAAGGTAACTCACCGGCCGGGTGCCCCAGCCGGCGGGGCCGGTGCTTCCTTCCGCAGGTGTGGTGTGGGTCGGCCTGGCCAGCCGGGCCGCTCAGCCGGGGGACGGGTGCCGGGTGTTCTCCCGGCTGTTTACGATGCTTATCGGTCAGAAGCCTTGGCACGTGCTTTGAATGCGGCTGCTACGAGGGGTGGCTTTGGCCTCCACCGTGGCCGCCTCTCGCTTGTGAGCGAGCATTTCACATCGCGTGGTTAGCCATTTTCATGTTCCCCGGGCTGAGGGGGAGTGCTGTTTCCCATCTAAGTGACCCCCTTGCTTTTTGGTATTTGGGGCTACCACTTAAGATTCTGTAGGTGAAAGTGTGGTGTGCCTTTTCCGTAAGTTATTCTACTTGTGGTTTTCACGTACAGAGTGTCTATGCTGTAGACGAGTAAAAGAAGTTTTTAACCGCTTGAAAATTCAGTTCCGAAATACATTTCACTCCGATAAGGAAGTCCCACCCTGCTATTCAATTATTGCATAAGCAAGAAAAGGAATATCTAGCCACCAGCTCTTACCTACCATCTACCAAGTGATTTTCTCGTAATAATTCATTTAGCCCCCCCACTGTTACGATATAGGTACTTTCGGTAGCTCCATTCACATAAGACAGAACAAGTGGTTGGGGGGGTCCCACACTAACGAACTCCGATGTGAACCGTGAGTGACTCCAGCGTTCTTGTCCTTAACTCTATACCCCCCTAGGGAAATACAGACATTAGTATTGAACCAACCCCCTGTGATTACAAAACCACGTGTACTGGGAAATAATGCTCTCCAAAGGCAAATATTCTGTGAGGTAGGTTCTGTTCTCGCCTCATTTTAGGGATGAGGAAACTGCGGCACTTACAGGTTGCCTGGGTCCCCGCTGCTAGTAAATGGCAGAGCCGACGGTTGTCGTGCAGGCGGCGAGGTTCCAGAAGTCACACTTTTTAACCACCAGACTGTACTTGCATGCCAGTAACACAGGTTCTGCCATTACTGAGTATCCAGAGTTGACAATAGTCGGTTAAGGTAATAGGTTAACAAATTCTAATAGAATTGGGAGGTTGACCTTTTTATTTTATTTTTAAATACATTTTACTGATTTTTTTTTTTTTTTTTTTTACAGAGAGGAAGGGAGAGAGATAGTTAGAAACATCGATGAGAGAGAAACATCCATCAGCTGCCTCCTGCACACCCCCTACTGGGGATGTGCCCACAACCAAGGTACATGCCCTTGACCGGAATCGAACCTGGGACCCTTCAGTCCGCAGGCCCACACGCTATCCACTGAGCCAAACCGGTTAGGGCAGGAGGTTGATCTTGAACCACTTTTCCTCATTCTCTGAATTTCCATAGTATTTTTTAAATTACTTACTTAACTCTTTTTCACTTTGTTTATTGACGGCACATCACTTTCGTTTCTGTAGACTGCAAGTAGCAAACAGTAAGTTTTATTGAATTTCTAAGTATGGTGAATATTTTGTAATTTATCACATAACACATAATAGAGTATGTAAATAAAATAAATATACTTACCAAGTACATTTTAAAGGAGGAATCCTGGGACAAGTGCCCAAAATAGATAGTATCAACTTCAGATGTTTTAAGAGTGATAAATCCTTCATTTTTGTGAAGTATGTATCTTCAGTTTTATAACCCATGAAAATTGTTGGGTAAGGAACTATCATTTCAAAAAAGATATGAGGTACAATGCAAATACATTCCCAGAATGCAGTGAGAGGAAGAAACATTTTTACATTGGAAAACAAGCTGTCAGAATTTTAGTACCATGAGTATTAGCTGATGAAACTAGCAATCAAATGACTTCTGCTTCCAGTGATATTTTTAAACTTTTGAACAAACATTTTGCAATTAGTTCTAAACTTTTTTTTAGAATTGTTATTGTTGAGAGATAAGTATAGTACAGCTAGCTCTTTTTTTAAAGCAGTTATGCAATTAACAGCAA
This sequence comes from Ia io, assembly GCA_025583905.1. Classification (NCBI taxonomy): domain Eukaryota; kingdom Metazoa; phylum Chordata; class Mammalia; order Chiroptera; family Vespertilionidae; genus Ia; species Ia io. Next base: position 23,454,008 of record JAJQQW010000012.1, on the reverse strand, counting down.
TTTTTAATCCACTTTTAGTCCTTCCATGAATAAAGCATATAGTTCTTTTTAATCCTTCTAATACAAGGGTATAATTTGTTAAAAAAACAAAACAACCTTGTATTGTGCTCCATTGTCATTACGTTGTCTTTTTATGTAAGTATTGAAATAATTTGATTAATTTTTGCACTTGACATTTATAAATTATTTCCTATGTGATTTTGAAGAAAGTTCTAAGAATGAGTCTCTATCTACAAGTCTTTGGAGGCCAAAAAACCTCACTATAGAAGAGTAAAGATTCCTTTTCAGAAAATACAGTATTTATGGGCATATATTTAGAAGTATTTACTTAAGAGAGGAAGAGCCAGCTTAAATCTTAATGAGAAGCATTTACTTTGCTTTAGGAGATTTTAACGTTTGTAAAGAGCCTGGACAATGACTTTGACATTTACGTGCTACACTTACTTTCTTTTTATTTTTCACCTGCATTTCCTTTAGAAAGAAGCCATTGTTAGTCTAGAATACTTAAAGAGTAGCGTTAATGTGTCTGAGTGGGGGAGGGGAAAGGTGAGATCTTGGGAGAGGTAAAAGGAAAATAGTTTATATTGGGTAGACTGAAATATAACTCTTCCCACCCCCAAAATCTGGGGTTGTGTTGGGAGAGATCGTGGGGTAGACAAAGGGAATTTATTTATGCCTTTGATCTCTTGTTAGCATACACTTTCACTCTACTGCCAGGCACTCAGAGCTTTCCACAGATGAAATAATTTACCTTACTATAACATAATAAAGTTAAGTCAAGAAAAAGTAATGATAGATAAGATTTGCTGCAAAATTATTTTGAAATACTTAAGACTGGGTTTAAAGGTTAACCATTGGCATAGTATTCTAATTACATTAATTGTAAATTGTTCATGATGACGTCTTAAAGCTTTAGTTTTTAAAAATGGCTGCTAATTTATTGTGAACAGGATTTAAGCTAGAAAATATATGTAAATTAAGCCCAGAATAATTTTCACTAAAATTTTAAACGAATATATAAAGTTAAAAATTTAAGAATTCATTTTTATGAAGTCCTAAGTAATTTCATCTCCCCATTTGTAAGGCCCACCTCATTCATTGACTGCCTATGGTAATCACAGTAGTATATTGGTAGTAGTAAAAGAAAGGCTGAAAAATCTAAAAGAACTGAAAATCAAGTTTGATAAGATATTAACAGATAAACTGCATGGATAAGATGGGCGATTTTAAAATATGTTTTCTGTAGCCTTAGCTGGTTTGGCTCGGTGGATAAGAGCGTTGGCCTGTGGACTGAAGGGTCCCAGGTTCGATTCCAGCCAAGGGCACATGCCTGGGTTGAGGGTTCGATCCCCAGTGGGGGACGTACGTGCTGGAGGCAGCCGATCAATGATTGTCATCATTGATGTTTCTCTCTCTCCCTCTCTGAAATCAATAAAGAAATACATATTTTTTAAAAAGTATTTTTTTCTGTAATGTGTTACTTTAGTTATTTTTATCCGTAGGTGTCTTATTGTCATTGGTTTTGTAATAGAAATTAAGTTTATTTTGAAAGAAACTCTAGAGAGATCTAGGAAATACAAAAGCCAATATTCAAATGCTGCCTGATTAAAATTAATTAAATTATGCTACCTATGTCCATCTCACACACTCACTCTTTGTCTTTGAAGTGGAATTGATGGTTGGTAGGATTTGCATATAGTATTTGGTTTCAGTAGGTGAAGTCAGCTCTCAATTGTTTCACTTCAGCCCACCTAATACTTTACTTTGAATTCAGTTTATACTTGGTTGGCAAATTATGAATTGGATTTGACCTGTTCCTGTTGACTAAATAGTTTTATTGAAACACATTTATGTTCACTATTAACATATTATACATGACTGCTCTTATGCAAAAAGGCATAATTAAGTATTTGCAGTGAAAACCATGTGATACTCAAATATTTAAATATTTATGCTTTGGCCTTTCACAGAAAAAGTGTGTGGGCCACTGAACTATACTATTTGTTGCCATTATGTTTTCTATCTTGTGTCCTGTGCTATTCTTTTTAAATATTAAACATTTATCATTGTGAATCCACTATTGTAGATGCTTAGAAATCACTCAACAAATGGTGTGCAAAAGTAATATGTAGTAATTTAAAAACCAATAAAGCAGAACTTTGAAATCAGAAGTTGTACAGAGGTGAAAGATAAAGTACTAAAAGATAAGGGGAAAACTCTGGGGAACACAATGCTGCAGGAGGAGAGAGAAAAGGCTTGTAAGAAATCAATAGATTTAATACGTTCCAATATTTTAACAACACAGTTTTATGATTCTGAAAGATGTTCTATTCCCTCACCAATGGCATTATTTTGTAATTCTAATGTTCTTTCAAGTAAAACTGGTATATAAATTTTTTTCATTTGATTGTTTAAAAACTAAATTCCAACTTGAATTAAATACTCACTTTCTAACTTTAATTGCAAATATTTTTAAAGGGACCCTTAACTTAGTAAATGGCAGTAACTGCACGTCCAGTGTCTGAAATTTCAATGTTTTGGTATCCATGCTTTCATATTACCAGATTGCCTGTTGAACCCAAGAATCATACTTTTTCAGCTATTTGTTCTAGTTTTTGGTTTGGAAATAAAATCTTTTTAGTAAATTATTTAATATTCTTTTAACATTTTCATTAATTACATGAAGTATATTAATTCTAAAGAGCATTTGTTTAGCCAGTGTGGTTACACCTTATGCAAAAAGTCAATGTATGACAAAAAACTCTAATAATTATGGAAGCTTTTTCTTTGGATAGGCTCACAAGTCTTGGGATAGAGAGTCCGTGGACATTCGGTACCGTAGACTTCAACATTTGCTTGAAAAAAGCAATATCTACTCTAAATTTTTACTGACTAAAATGGAACAACAACAATTAGAGGTATGTATATGTGATTGATGATGACTTTTGACCAAAGTGTAGTTTTGTGTAACTGTCAGCACAATCAAGATGAAAAAACATTTGTCATTTCCAAGAGTTCTCGTTTAGTAATCCCTGTGCCTCAGTGACGGCCACCACTGACTCTGTTTTCTGTCACTATGTATTAGTATTCTTTCTTCTAGAATTTTATATAAATGGAGTCGTATCGTAAATACTCTTTGTGGCGTCTTTAGCTCAGCATATTTTTGAGATTCACTTATGTTGTGTTTACTCGGTAGGTCATTCTTTTCATTCCTGAGAAACATTCTATTATATGAATATACCACCATTTATTCTCTATACACCTGTTGACTGACTTGTCCTGTCTAGTTATTTTTTTGGATGTTGGAAATTGTGAATTTTATCTTGCTGTCTTTTTTTTTTAATTGCTTTATTGAGATATAATTGACATGGACAAAATTGCACATTCTTTAAATAATTTTCTAAGTTTTAACTTATGTATGTGTAAACCTATGAAGCCACAATTAAGATAATTAACATATTCATCAACTCCAAAAAATTATTCCTGCCTGTCCCCCTTTGAGGTATAATTGACATATATTAGTTTCCGGTATACAGCATAATGATATAATATTTATGTATTGCAAAATGAACATCACAATAAGTTTAGTTAATATCCGTCACCATACATAGTTAACAAAATGTTCTTCCTTTTCATTTAATCCTCATTTGAGGATATGTTCATCAACCAGTTGCCTTCCATACACACCCCGACTGGGGATCAACCCACAACCTGGGTATGTGCACTGACCAGGAATCGAACCTGCGATCTTTTAGTGTATGGGACAGTGCTCCAACCAACTGAGCCATGCTGGCCAGGGCCAGAATTTTCTTTCTTATGAGAACTTTTGAGATTTACTCTTCTAGTAACTTCCACATATGCAATACAGTATTAAGTATAGTCTTCATGCTGTACAGTACATCTTCGTGACGTAACTAGAAATTTATACCTTTTGACCTTATTCACCTATTTCTTCCTCCCCCTCAACTACCAATCTGTTCTTTGTATCTGTTTTTTGTTTTTTAAGATTCCACACATAAGTAAGATCATATGGTATTTCTCTTTCTCTGACTTGTTTCACTTAGTATAATGCCCTCAAGGTCCATCCATGGTTGTCACAAATGGCAAGGTTTTATACATTTTCATGGCTGAATTCCTGCCCCTTTTTAATGCTCTTGCATACCTCATTTCCTGTCTTCCTCCCTCACTTCTTCATCACCAGAGAGGCATTGATCTGCTTTCGGTATTTAGATTAATTTGCAATTTCTATTGTTGATATGGTCTTTCAGCTTTTGTATGTCTGGAAAAGTCTTCAATTTTATTTCACTTTTGAAAGATATTTTTACTGGGTAAAGAATTTTTTTCTTCAGGACATCCTTCCCCATACAGTTCTTTAAGGTTATCACCTGACACCTCTACCCTCACACTCCTAATCCGCTTTACCTGGTTCTATTTTTCTTATTACTACATTTGCTGAGGGGTTTTTTCTTTCTTTTCCTTGCCTGAAGCCCCCTTTTAAACCTTTGTATGGTAAAATGAAACAGAAAAAAACCTTGAGGCCTTTTTACTTGGTTGACAGGAATATAAACTATTCCTAATCACTAGCGCGTGCAGGGATTGTTGCAGCTGCTTCTTTCTAGTGGCTTTTCCTGGCCTTGGTATGCTTACACTCTTGCTAATCAGTGCCCAGCAGAGACTTGACTGCTGATCTTCAGAGCTTTCTTTGTGTGTAGCTCTTCTCTCTGGTACTTTACCCTGGGTGTGCTAGCACTCTGTCTCCTCAACTCAGACTGCTGAGCTGTGTTTGGGTTCTCCATTATTTGCTCTTGGAAATGGCCTTCAGGCAGTAAACTGCCATCAGAAAACACACTTCATTTGTTTCCTGTTGGTCGGTGTCCACTGTCCTTTGCTGTATGTTGTTTGAAAACCATTGTTTAATATTAGTATATTAGAGGCCTGATGCATGAAATTCGTGCAAGAGTAGGCCTTCCTTCCCCTGGCTGCCGGCTCCAGCTTCCCTCTGGCACCCCGGACTCGGGCTTCCCTCGCAGCCCCAGCTTCGTCCGATCTAATTAGCATATTACATTTTTTTTATTATAGATTTTATCTGGATTTTAGTTGTTTAAGGCAGGAGGGCAAATCTTTTCCCTATTCCATGAAATCTTGAAGTTCAAGTTCTTCCTTTTTTAAAAAATTTTTTACATCTTTAAATTCTTTATTCTTAACATGTTATTTGAGACTTTTTTTTTACTTTGCATTTCTGTTTGTGACACTAAGAAAAATTATTTTACAGGAACTGAAGAAGAAAGAGAAATTAGAGAGGAAAAAGGAATCTTCCAAAGTTACTACGGTAATATATAGTAATCTAGAATATATTGTATATGTTACCTTAAATATTGAAGAAATTCTTTTGTATTCTTTCAACTTTATTGATCATATATTTACTTTGATAATTTGTCTTTGTTATAAACTTTATAGGAACTTGTAAAACTGTTTCAGTGTTTTATATATGGAAGGAGAGCTCTAAAAAGTATTACCTCTTCAGTTTTTTATTCTGTGGACTATATTTCATATATGCAAAATTTTACTTTCTTATTTGGGAAAAATCTACAAATGTTTATACTGCAAAGCATTTTATAAGTGGCCAGTACTTTTGGAGCCAGTAATGATTACTTTCTTCTTCATGTCTTCAACCTCATGTCAACTTACAGCCATAACAGGACATAATCAAGATTTGTAGCTTGTGTATAGCTGTGACAGTGGACCAGATTGGAGAAGATAGTCTTATATTTCAGATGATAGAATACTCATTTAAGGGTAGCCTGAACTTTATTTTTTATTTTTTATATATATTTTTATTGATTTCAGAGGGGAAGGAAGAGGGAGAGATAGAAACATCAATGATGAGAGAGAATCATTGATTGGCTGCCTCCTGTACACCCCCTACTGGGGATGGAGCCCACAACCCGGGCATGTGCCCTGACAGGGAATCGAACCTTGACCTCTTGGTTCCTAAGTAGATGCTCAGCCACATCCATCCAGCTAGCCTGAATTTTAGATGTGATTTTTTTGAAGATATTGTTTCAACATGAGGCTGTTTATTGCCATAATGATGGGAAATGTATAAAGAACAGCTGTGCTAATGAAAAGAGGAATAAGGAATGTGACATTTATTGAGTACTTCTTATGTGTTAGTAATCCTCAAAACAGCTTTTAGGTAGAGATACTGTTATCATCCCTGTTTTACTTATTTGAGAGACACATTTTTTTTTAATTTTTTTTTTTAATTTCTTTATTGATTAAGGTGTCACATATTTGTCCATCCCTTCATTCCCATCCCACACCCCTCCCCACGGATGCCCCCACCCCCCTGTTGTCCTTAACCATTGGTTAGGCTCGTATGCATGCACACAAGTCCTTTGGTTGATCTCTCTTGAGAGACACATTGATCACTGCCTTCTGCATGGCCCCTACAGGGAATCGAGCCTACAACCAGGGCATGTGCCCTGACCAGGAATCTAACCTGCAACCTTTTGGTGCATGGGACCTTGGCTCAACCAACTGAACAACATTAGCCAGGGCTCCGTTTTACATTTAAAGAAGCTGATGCAAGGAGGTTAACTATAGTCCATCCTCATTTTCAGATTATGTATTTGAAAATTAGCATACTGACTAAAGTTTATTTGTAACCCCAAAATCAACACTCGTGTTTTTATGGACATTCATAAGCATGTGCATGTGCAGAACGGCCAAAAATTTGAATCTCCCAACACACGTTTCCTGCTAAGGTCAAACAAAGCGGTGATCTGCCTTATTTAAGCCATCACACTATAAACAGGTGTTCTTTTTAATGCTGTGATTTTTGTTGATTTTGCTGTTTAAAATGGCCTGTAGCCACATTGTGCCAAAGTGCTCTCTGGTGTTTCTAATGCGAGAAGGTTGTGTTGTGCATAATGGAGAAAATTCCTAGGTTAATAAAGCTTCCTTCAATAGGTACAGTGCTTTCAGCCCCGAGTTCAATGTTATTCAACATATATGTTAAGATTAAATAGTAACACACATAAAAACAAGGTTATATATTTCATCAATAAAAATGTGACCAGAAAATGCAGGAACCTAAACGTGTATTTCTCCTAGAGGCAGTGGCTTAGTGTTCACCAATTTATTATTTGCAGTGAATTTATAGAACCTAACTAGTGAATGAGAATTCACTGTAACTTGCTGAAGATCACAAATCTGATAAATAATAATACCAGGATTAGTTTCAGGCCCAACACTTAGTTCCTATACCAAACTGCTTTTATTAGTAAATATCAAAATGCCAATAGGAGAATAGGTAGGGTATTTTTAAGTTATTTCATTCTTAGTGTGGTTAATGGTGATGTTAAAGTACATAGTTGACAATGTTGCAACTAAAGTGGTTTTCAAAAACTGATATAATTTCAGGGACTTACTTTGGTTTTTTAAAGAACAGGCACTTCTAAGATAATTTTACTAATTTAACCATTTAATCCCTACCCTTCAGCCTGTTGATTTAATTCATCCTTCACTTTTTTCTAGCTAATTTTTATTACCAGGGTTTTGTGTGTGTCCCCGTTGCCCCATCTCCGCTTTGTTCTAAAGTTGCAAATCATTAAATTTTGTCTATTCCATCTTACCAGTCCCTTTTGGTATTTTCATTTTTAATCCTCTTTTTCTATAATTATTTAATTGAGCGTATTGGTCATTTTCATTTCTCATACATGTTTACCTGTTCTTAATTTTTTTCCAGCTCTGTTTCAAACTGTTTTTGAACATCTCTTCCTCTCCCTTGTCTTCTCTTAGTATTATTTTTTTAGTCAGTATCCTTTTATTTCTACTTTTCATTGTATTTAACTTTTAATTTCACTGAAAATGAGTACTACTTTTATACAATACCAGTTGAATATCTTCAGCATAAGCATAGATGTACATGTCTTTTATGTGTAATTTTGAAATTTTTCTTGTAAAATAAAAAAATGAGGAAAGTAGAGCGTTCTGGTTATAAATAAGTTATAGTAAGAAAGTACAGAAAAAGGTTATGAGTTGAAGAGTTGTGGATGTGGTTCAACTGCAAGGAACATTTACTTAATCATTTCATTTCATTTTAATATATAATACCATAGCAGTCCTTAGAAAAATAATGTTCTAAATCCTTGTTCTGTAGGGTAAAAGTTCCATTGGTGCAAGTGAAGAGAATCCAGGTAAATTTCCTTATTCTAGTCTTGAGAATATGTGTTTATATTTTTGCATCAATTCCTATCAAAAATAAAATGAAAATTTTTTTATAGTTGTGAGAAAGAAAAGAGGAAGAGAAGATGAATCATACAATATTTCAGAGGTCATGTCAAAAGAGGTAAAAATAAGGGGGAAGGGCACGTTAGATTCAATGTTCAGTAAAAACTTTTTGTAGATTTTAAACTACATTAAAGCTGAATGGATTGCGGTTATCTACTTGGCTTTTGAGCACGTTAAGTGTTTGAGGGAAGAAGATGGTATCATCTTCCTGTTTGTTAAAGGAGCATGAGCTTGGCCTAGTCATAAATGATTATAATATATTGAAACCTCAAAACCTTAAGAATTTTGTTCTTGTTCCTTCTTGAAGACCATTAGGGAACTAAGATCACATACTCATTTCTAAAACCAGATCCTTTTTTTACCTTCTCACTTGTGACCTCATAATAGGAACTAATAAAAGAGCATCTTCAGTTATGACAAACCTTAAATGTTCCTTAAGCATATTTTAATGCATCACATTCTTATATTAAAAAATTCTAACTTTATTACCTACAAACCTTTTCTTTTACCTGAAATTTAAAAATTCAGGTTCTTTACATGTTCATAAAATGTAAAATTTAAAATTTCACGTAATTCTTGTCTTTACAGATATTCCTCCTTACGCCGCCCCCATTTAAAAAATAATAGTCAGTACCCACTTAGTTGATTATGGAACACACTCAACCTGCAGTTGAAAAACGCTATTACTGAGGTTTATTGACCTTTAGCCAATCACACCGTTGTAAATTTAATTCATCAAATGTTTGTAGTATATCTGAGGTCAGTCACTAAAGAAAGATAATGGTCATCTTTGCCTAAGTCACCAGGTGACACTAGGTATTGATTGTCTCCACACCCTTAGCATCTAGTAGGAACTTCAAAAGCAGAACTCTTTTATTCTGTATTTTCAATTTGTCTTTGCCACTTGCACAGGATTGCAAATTCAGATGTCTATGCACAGAGGCCTAAAGTGTGCTGGAGTTGAGATTATAATACTTTTGGGAATCAATTCTTAAGTAACAGGAGTAGCCACAAATTGATGGGTAACTACTCAACCCTGAATTTGGCTGTTGTAGCCCAAAAGCAGGTATAGATACACTGTAAACAAATGAGCCTGACTTTGTTCTAATTAAACTTTATTTATAAAAACAGGTTGCCAGCTGGAGTTGGTGCACAGGGTATAGTTTGTCAGCTTCTATACTATACTAGAGGACTGTTGGCCATGTGTGAATTTGGACCTCCTTTATTCAGACTTTATAAAGGAAAATTCAGGAGTCAATATCCCAATTTATGTGTTGCTACCTAATTAACAATTTTATAAGACACTATAGGCTTAATTTTGCCTGAGGTCTTTCAATTTCGGTCCTATTTTAATTACCATGAGAGCCTTATCCCCATTTCCTGGCATAAAATCAGAACAGTAAATGTTGGTTAAATATATGAATGAACCATATACATTGTTATTTTGTTTTCTCCACTTTCTAGGAAATTTTGTCTGTGGCTAAAAAAAATAAGAATGAGGTAAGAAATTTAAAATATGTATTAAATTTAGGAGTTATATTTGCTTCTCTGATTATTATTCTTTTAATCATCAGTATACTTTTTTCTCACCATTTATCCTATTGCTTAGCCTTTCAGAAAAGTGTCCATTTGCTTTTCCCGTTGCATGTCCAGTTGTGGCATCATTTATAAGACTTTTCCTATGAATTGACTTAATCCTCATTTTCACATTAAAATAGAGTTGTGGAGGTCCCAAACCAATAAAATCCATCATTGGTTATAGCTGGTGCTGAGTGTCACAAACAGATACATTTACATTCTTGAGTGTGATAATAGTGAATTTTAAAACTTGACTTACTTTGCCCTTTTCTTGCAATGAAAGTAATTACTTATTTTGAAGTAAATGTTTCTGTGTTCCTTGAAAATAAATTGTTTTTTCTTCTTTTATAGACATCAATTATATTATGTGGGTGAAGGAAATAGTTAAATTGGGTAGTACTTAGAGTTTTGGAAAGGAGGTACAATCGTAAAAGTCGTTTCAAAAGTGTCTTTCCACCCCAGTGGCTTTGCATTTGGGGGAAAGACGGTAACTATCTCAAGGGTTTTATTCAACATAAGGTTTTATTTTCTATATACCTAATGCTTATAGCACTGAGTAAATTTTAATTAATAGTTAACATTTTTTATTAAGTAGAGGGTACCAGCATTGTGTATCAAACTTCTAATTAAACCTTTTTTCTTTATAGGATGAAAGCTCCTCTTCTAATCTCTGTGTAGAAGATCTTCAGAAAAACAAAGACTCAAATAGTATAATTAAAGATAGATTGTCGCAAACGGTTAGGCAGAATACTAAACTCTTCTTTGACCCAGTTCGGAAATATAATGGACAGCCAGTACCCTTTCAGCAACCAAAACATTTTACAGGCGGTGTGATGCGTTGGTACCAAGTAGAAGGCATGGAATGGCTCAGGGTAATGAATTCTTAATCTTAATATAAGATAGCAGTTCATTTCCATATAATAACCAATTAATGTAATATAACATCAGTTGAGTTGTTTCTTCCATGTTTCACTATTATATGTAAAACATTTGTGTGTAAATACTTGTTTTCTGATTTATTTACTCAGAGTAAATTTTCAAAAGTGAAAATTATCTTGCCCTGGCTTGTGTTGCTCAATTATTGGTTGGGAGTCGTCCTGTGCATCTAAAGTTTGCGGGTTTGGTTCCCGGTCAAGGCAGGGCATATGCCTGGGTTTTGGGTGCCATCCCCAGTGAGGGTACAGGAGGCAGGAGATCAGTGCTTTCTTTCATATCGATGTTTCTCTCCAAAAAAAAAAAGAAAAATCTTTAAAAGTGAAAATTATCTGCCCTCTTGGGAGTGCCTCAGTGGTTGAGCATCAACCTATGATCCATCCAGGAGGTTATAGTTTGATTCCCAACCAGGGCACATGCCAGGTTCACAGGCTCAATCCCGGTGGGGACAAGCAGGAGGCAGCCGATCAATTATTCTCATCATTAATGTTTCTATATCTCTCTTCCTCTCTGAAATCAATTTAAAAAAAAAAATTTAAGTGAAAATTATCTTACTCAAGGCTACCAACACATTTATGACTTTGATATCATCCTTCCCACAAGTATTATAACTTATAGTATTAATATGTCAGTCTCATCATAATTATCTTTGGGTAAAAAAACACAATTGCTAATTCAGTAGGAGATTATATGAGAATTTAAATGCAGTGTACATTATTTTGTCCAGATGCTTTGGGAAAATGGAATTAATGGCATTTTAGCAGATGAAATGGGATTGGGAAAGACAGTTCAGTGCATTGCTACAATCGCCTTGATGATTGAGAGAGGAGTACCTGGACCTTTTCTTGTCTGTGGCCCATTATCTACACTTCCTAACTGGATAGCTGAATTCCAAAGATTTACACCAGAAGTAAGACATGTTTCCTTTTGTATATATCATTTCAAATGTTTGTTTTGTTGTCTGAAATTATAGATCTCTTACTATAATTATATTGATTTCTGAGTAAATACTACATTTTATTTGCCTTTCAATCTCATCAATACCTAGTTTAAGTTCATAAAGGTGAATAGGTACTAGTACTATTGGACTTATTGCCAAAAAATATCTATGGATGATTTTCGGTGTATTGAATAATTTGATTCACCTGAAATAGACCTAGGTAGATTTTATTCTTTAATTCTGTTTATTCTTATTATGGTTGTTTTCCTTCCATATATATTTGTTGTTGTCACATTTTTGACTCATAAGAAACATATTTTAGAAGTATCTTTGTAAGTGTTGGCTTACATTTGATTGATTCTTAAGGCTTTTTAATCCTCCCATAGTATTCCAATAATTTATTAGAATTGATTGGTTACAAGTATCTCTCTCAAAAATGATTAATGTTATTATATTTTCAAAATTTTATATAAAATCTTTTAGATACCTACTATGTTATATCACGGGACCCAGCAGGAACGTCGAAAATTGGTAAGGAAGATTCACCAACGGAAAGGAACACTGCAGATTCATCCTGTGGTGATCACTTCATTTGAAATAGCCATGAGAGACCGAAATGCATTACAGGTGTGAATAAACTTCATTGGATTCTTTGTAATCCATAAATCACATTTTTATAAATCATCATCCAGTAGCATTTAAAAATTTTTTTTCTGGTGGAAGTAATAGATTGTATTGTGCACAGCCCCTTAGAAGCTGAGGGTGCTGTTTATTTTCACAGAAAGATCAGATGAAGGTTGGTTGTAATCTCTCGAAGAAGAAAAAAAAAAAAGCCTATGGCACTTTGTAGCCATAACGTCATTTTAAGTGAGTTAGAATCCACCAGATATGGACGTAATCTGTAAACATATTACAGATATGTCTTGGACATGTGCTTTAAATAGATAGCACTTACTTAAATTTAATCAAATAAGAATCGGCTATATGGCCCTTGCCTGGTGTGCTCAGTTGTTTAGAGCATCTTCCTGATAAGTCAAGATTACAAGTTCTATCCTGATAGGGCACATACAAGAATTAATTAATGCATAAATAAGTAGACTAATCATCATGAAAAGCTTTCTAATTATTTTGCTCTTCCTACTCAGCCCATACTGAAACATAATCTTTCTTGTCATAGTTTTAGGAGTTGATGGCATTGGAGGTGCAGGGTTTCTATTCCTGAGTAGTATAAGTATTTGAGTTCACTAATTTATTTTTCAAACTCATCATTTCCATTGCATTAGGTTTTTTTTTTTTTTTTTATGCCTATTTATAAAGGATATTTTATATTTTGTTTGGCTTTTTAAAGTAGATTGCTTACAGTGAGAAATTTTTTATGTTATCTGGTTTGCCATATTACCAGAAAAAGAAATCCCAAGTTATTTTTATTAAAGTCATAATAATATTATTTTTAAAATTTTATCTTTAAATAAAATTTATACATTCTACTATGAATGTATAAAGTAAAATACTAAAGATGCTTCATTTCACACTCTTCCCCCAATTTGACAATCCTTTTATCCAAGAATATCCTTGCTGGTTTGGTTTTTATACTTCCAAGAAATATTGCATATTTTTTTATTTTACAAAATAAAAGAGATGAACTTTAAGTTGACCTGGTCAAGGTAAAAGAGAAAACACAGCTATTAAATATGAGAAGTTAAAACAATTTTCATGACAACATAGTAAAACTAAATGGATGGCTTTCCACAAAGATGCAAATGAAACCTAGCTCCAGAAGAAAGGGGAAACCTCAGTAAACCAGTCAATATGTAAAAACTTAACACCAGCAGTTTATAGAGTGTCAATCTTAAAAACGGAAATTCTAATGCTATTTTATTTTTCAGAGAAAAGCTTTCAGTTCTTTAGTTATCTGGTATAACATTAATCAAAATTTGACAATGCATTATGATGGAAAACTACAGACGCTATATAATGTGAATGGAAAAATCTTAAATACTTAATAGCAGGAAGGCTTTAATTTTTAGTTCCCGGCCAACTGAGGTCTATTTTAGGAACACAAGTATGCATTAGTTTAGGGAAATTATCCTTTTTTAAAAAAAATACATTTTATTGAATTTTTACAGAGAAGAAGGGAGAGGGATAGAGAGTTAGAAACATCGATGAGAGAGAAACATCGATCAGCCGCCTCCTCCTGCACATCCCCTACTGGGGATGTGCCCGCAACCAAGGTACATGCCCTTGACCGGAATCGAACCTGGGACCCTTCATTCCATAGGCCGATGCTCTATCCACTGAGCCAAACCGGTCAGGGCAGGAAAATTATCCTTTTAATAGATCAAAGGAAAGCATTATTTCAATAAACAGAAATGCAGTTTGTTAAAATTTAACATTCATCTCTAATAAAGGTTTTATTTTCAGAATTGTTTTTAGGAAAAATTGTGCAGTATCATAAAAAATGTTTCCCCTAAATTCTTTTTCAGCATTGCTATTGGAAATACTTAATAGTAGATGAAGGACACAGGATTAAGAACATGAAGTGCCGTCTAATCAGGGAGTTAAAACGATTTAATGCAGATAACAAACTTCTTTTGACTGGGACTCCCTTGCAAAACAATTTATCAGAACTTTGGTCACTGCTAAACTTCTTGTTGCCAGATGTATTTGATGATTTGAAAAGGTAGGTAAGCCAGTCATTTGAACTCTTTCTAGGTTTCCCTAACCTTTTTTTTTTTTTTTTTTTTTTTTTATTTTTTATTGATTTTTTACAGAGAGGAAGAGAGAGGGATAGAGAGTCAGAAACATCAATGAGAGAGAAACATTGATCAGCTGCCTCCTGCACACCCCCTACTGGGGATGTGCCCGCAACCAAGGTACATGCCCTTGACCGGAATCGAACCCGGGACCCTTGAGTCCGCAGGCCGACGCTCTATCCACTGAGCCAAACCGGTTTCGGCTCCCTAACCTTTTCAAATACTGTGTTCTTAAAGTTAATACCTTTCTTCTAGATAGCTGAATTAAGATAATAGCTATTTGGCAAATTCTTTGTGGTATATATTGTATATTTTACTGGGGTTTTTTTGTAATGTTTTCTCCCCAGGTTTATTGCAAAGTAATAGACATACGCCACTCTATATATCAGGGGTCCTCAAGCTTTTTAAACGGGGCCAGTTCACTGTCCCTCAGACCGTTGGAGGGCCGGACTATAGTTAAAAAAAACAACAACTATGAACAAATTCCTATGTACACTGCTAAGTCGGCTGCTAAGCAGGACAGGCAGCGTCGGCAAAAACACCCAGCGGACCGCATGTGGCCCACGGGCCGTAGTTTGAGGACCCCTGCATATTGTGAAGTGATTACCACAATAGATTTAGTTAACATCTATCACCTGCAGTAATAAGAAAAAGTATTTCTCCTTGTGATAACTCTTAGGGTCTGCTCTCTTAACAATTTTCCTATACATCATACAGGAGTGTTAATTGTAGTCATCAATTACAGTCCTGTTCACTTATAACTGGAAGTTTGGACTTTTATCACCTCTCACCAATTCTCCCTTTCCCTATGTGTTTCCCTCTTTTTAAAAAAAATATATTTTTATTGATTTCAGAGAAGAAGGGAAAGAGAGATTGAAACATCAATAATGAGGGAGAATCATCAATTGGCTGCCTCCTGCATGCCCCCTACTAGGGATAGAGCCTGCAACCCTGGCAGGTGCCCTTGACCGGAATTGAACTCGGCACCCTTGAGTCTGCAGACCAATGCTCTATCCACTGAGCCAAACTGACTAGGACTAACTAGTAAATTTACGCCAAGGTTTTCTTGTGAGATAGGGGATATATTTAACCTCTATCCCTTGAATTGTTAGGATAAAATGAGGAAAAACCATCTGAATATGTTTCACAAAGTTAACAAATATTTTAATTGTTCTCAATTCAATAGTTTTCCTTTAATCAGTGTAAAATTTTAAAAAAAACTTTTAAAATATTTTATTTGTTCACACAAAATTTGTGTCAAGAGTGGAACATATGCCCTAGCCAGTTGACTTGGATAGAGCGTCTGCCTGCAGATGGAAGGGTCCTGGGTTCAATTTCAGTCAAGAGCACATACCTCAATTGCAGGCTCCTCCCTGGCCCGGGCCCTGGTCTGGGCTCATACAGGAGGCAACCAATAGATGGGTTTCTCTCACATGGGTGTTTCTCTCTGTCTTTTCCTCTCTTTCTACTCCAAAAAAATTAATGGAAAAATATCCTCCAGTGAGGATTAACAAAAAAAACCAGAACTATTTATATAAACGTATACACTGAGTGGCCAGATTATTATGATCTCTGAACACATAATAATCTGGCCACTCAGTGTATATCCTATATAATAAAAGGCTAATATGCAAATTGTCCCCTCAACCAGGAGTTAGGCCAGCCAACCGCCCATGTCCCCTCCCCCTGGCCAAGTTGGCCGGACCCTACCCATGCACAAATTCATGCACCGGGCCTCTTAACATATATATACACAAACTGAGTGGCCAGATTATTAGGCGTTCAGAGATCATAATAATCTGGCCACTCAGTATATATAGATATAGATATAACTATTTAACACCAGAGCCAAAAGTAAAACCAATATTTCCCAGTTTCAACCTGGTTTTTTAATTCTATAAACTGTTTGAATCTTATATTATGAAAATCAAAAATGAGTATGCTCAGAATGGATAAGAAAATAATCTTAAGTTAAAAATAATTAAGATGGAAATATCAAAATCAGGAGGGCAAAATTTATTTTGGCATCAGTGGAGGAAGGTTAATTTAACATAGGAAAATAACTAAATATTTTATTTAGAGAATTAATTTTTCACCACTGGTTCCCAAATGTTGGCCCAAGGCCAGGCTCTATCTGATTATTAGTACAGAACATTTATTAAGGACATTTTCAGGTCCTACACATTGCTACTGAGTTAAAACATGGTGGTAGAAATCTGAATTTATATCTATACTGCCTTAGATTTCAAAGATAGTTTACAATTTATCACTTTATTAAAATGTTTAAAAAGGATGTGAGGCTGATCTGGCTGCAACATCTGTCACCCCATTTGATCACCAGGTTGATTCATTTAGCAGGTTACCTCATCACTCCATGTGCATTCCTCCTGAAGCTGTGCACTAGGCTGAAGAGGAACAATCCTTGGTAGGGGTGTTTTTCAGTCAAGATGTGGCAGTGGCTGCACTCCCCTGTTAGACCTGCCACACAAGCTCTCAAGGTCCATTTGTAAGAGAACATAGGGTGGTCAAACTTCCAAGACTCCAGACACATCCAAATGAGGTGCTGCATGTGGCAGTCTGCATTTTTAAAAGGAAAAATATATATCCCTTAGTGTTTATTTGATTTTTAACTATTGTAAGATTATGTTAATGTATAAATCAGAAATATGGCCACTTTAAGAAAATATCTGCTTCTTAAGAGTCAGGTTAATATAAAATGAAAAATGCAAAACACATCATGTTAATATAACTGATTTATGTGATAACTTATAATCATTTCTCTTACAGCTTTGAATCTTGGTTTGATATCACTAGTCTTTCTGAAACTGCTGAAGATATTATTGCTAAAGAAAGAGAACAGAATGTGTTGCATATGCTGCATCAGGTTTTGTCTTTTTTCTTATTTTGATTACTGTAGACTTAGAATTAAAAAAGGAACCCTAGAGATCAACTGTTCTCAACTCATTGTAGTAGATCTTGAAAAATGAGGATCCTCCCAAATTTAATGTATATTCTCCCACCCCCAGAGACCACATGGCTTTACAGCAGAACTCAAGTGCTCTTTGAAATTTTGCTTTTTTTCATGTATAGTCATTTGACCCCTAATGGTTACTGATGTTTGTTACTCAAAAAGTAAAATTAAGTGGTTTTTATACAATGTTTGCCAGTAATATTTGCATAATTTACTTCTTTGCATGATCCATTATTAATGTTTCCCACAGTCTCCACCCATCCAACTACCTTTACTTCAGGCAAACATAATCTTTCAAAGGTATCCAAATTACTTTTATATGTGGGCCTGAAAAGCTGCTTAATTGTGTTTTGACAATTTTATTCAAAATCCTTATAAATTTTTTTACTTTAAAGTTTATACATATTTATGGTAAAAATCGAAAACAGTATAGAAATGGAAAGTAAAAATAATCACAAATCATACTTATCCTACGAAATTTTACCTTTTATCTGGCTAATTTTTCTTAAGTATATTTGTTTCTGGGCTGATATCTATACGTGCTTCCCCCCCCCCCCCCCCCCCCCCCCCCCCCCCCCCCCCCCCCCCCAAACACATACACTACTGGTCATGTTCTCTTTCTCTTGTAAAATCTCTTAGCTGTCTATCTCTGGGGAATTTCTTTTAAACATCTAAGAAGTTTAATGGTATAATTACCTTTTGCTTCTATGTTTTTAAAAATGTGGAAATCAGTTGTCATCACATATCTAATGAAAGAGAGTAATTTTAAGCCTAAAGTTTTAGAATTTATAGAAGGTTTTCATGTCCACATCTCTGGGTTGATTGGTTGATTCATTGGTTTTCTACTAATCCAAAACCTGTATTGGCTTTTTAAAATATTCAGTATATATTAGAAAACTAATAAATTGTGAAATGCTATGGGTAAATACTACAAATTTGTCATGTGGTTACCTGGTATGGGAAAATCTCAAGGAGACATTTACCTCACCTTTTGAGACTTGATAATATTTATATTAGAAAGAAAAGAGAAAGGGGGAAAGGGACCTTTTGGGAGAGTATTCCCTAAAATATAAGAATGTACAATATTCACATGTGTTTATTCATGTTTAAATTTTAGATTCTAACACCGTTCTTACTGAGAAGACTAAAATCTGATGTTGCTCTTGAAGTTCCTCCTAAACGAGAAGTAGTCGTTTATGCACCACTTTCAAAGAAACAAGAGACCTTTTATACAGCTATTGTGAACCGTACAATTGCAAACATGTTTGGATCCAGTGAGGTAGTGTGGATTTGAAATACACTGTATTAGACAGCTGGCATAGAAAATTTCATCGTTTCCAGTCTTGGGGCTCATCACCTGTTTTCAGGACTTAATAAGGGTGAATTTCTAACTGAAGTGCAAGGCATAAGGCCAGTAATGCTATGGTCCTACTAAAATTTAAGTGATGTCTCCTACATTAATTGCTTCTTTAGTCACCTACCATATTTTAAGAAATAAAGTGGAATGTGATTATCTTATAAGTGAAAATTAGGAGACTGTTAAATTTTGCTTAAATACCCAGGTTTTTTACTATGTGTCTATTTTTTTCTCAAAATACTTAAGGTTATGCATTTCTTTTTTGTACAACCAATAGATCTGTTCTCCCATTTGCATTATAATTAAAGGGGAGATCTGACTTTTTAGGTATGTATTTAGAATTTAAGGGTGTAGCTTTTTAAACAGATATTCCTTTCATTTGTTCTCTTTTAGAAAGAAACAGTTCAGTTAAGTTCCACTGGACGACCAAAACGGCGAACTAGGAAATTAATAAATTACAGCGAAATAGATGATGATTCCCCTAATGAATTGGACAACTTGATCAGTCAGCTACAGCCAGAGCTAGACCAAGAAAGGTGTGAATTTAAAAATAAAGTATCCTTTAAACTGATATTTTTTCATATTTCTTGTATTCATGGATTATATATTTTTGATAGAGCTGTTGTGGAAGTGAATATTCCTGTAGAATCTGAAGTTGATCTGAAGCTGCAGAATATAATGATGCTACTTCGTAAATGCTGTAACCATCCATATTTGATTGAGTACCCTATCGATCCAGTAACACAGGAGTTTAAGGTAAATACTATTTAATAATGCCCTATTTTGATTTCTGTGCTTTTAAAATATTGGGTCAAAGTGTCATTTTCCATATTGGAAAAATTAGAAATACAATTGTTTAGTAACTCAGCTGATTTCCCCTCTGTTTCACTTGCTGTCTATTTTAGAGACACCTTTAGTTGTCAACCTTTGCAGTAATACTATTAATTGGTATTCAGCCTGTCAAAACCAACTTGGCTGCTCATTTACATCTCAACAAAGAGCCACAGGAGAAAACCAAAAAGTTGATACTAAGTTGCAGATTTTCAGATTAAATGAAGTTGCTTTCTTGGGCAGCAAGAAAAGCAGCTTTTGATGGAAAAATAGCTTAATAATATTAGGAAATCAGTTCTAAGTAATCTTCAATACTCTTGTTTCATAGTAGTTTACAGCAGAGTTTCTCACCCTTGGAAATACTGCTATTTTGGGCCAGTGTATTTGTTTAGGAGATGCTGTCCTGTGGACTGTAGGCCATTTAGCAGCATCGCT
Organism: Ia io; assembly: GCA_025583905.1. Taxonomy (NCBI): domain Eukaryota; kingdom Metazoa; phylum Chordata; class Mammalia; order Chiroptera; family Vespertilionidae; genus Ia; species Ia io. Next base: position 23,433,915 of record JAJQQW010000012.1, on the reverse strand, counting down.
AGCCTCTAGCCACTAGATGCCAGCAGTATTTCCCTCCCCTAGTTGTGACAATCTGAAATGCCTCCAGACAATGCCAAATACACCCTGGGAATGGTAGGCAAAATTTCCCATATCTGAGAATTACTGCTTTACAATTTTTCATTCAAGTAAAAAAGATAATCTAATGAGGTAATTTATGTTAACCAGAAAGTGAATAATTTCTTAATCTTCAGTACTAGGTGTATATAAGCTCCTGTGTTTTAATTTCCACTGAGAGTTCTACCAGTGATTTTCATACATATTTTCTTGAAAATATACGCGGTTATAAAGAAATCACAACATAATATAATAAGTTTGACCTTATTCTCTTATGCAAAGCCTTTGGGAAAAGGGTAGAGGGAGAAAATCTACTTAAACTAAATTTTATTTTTGTAAAATCATGTGTTTTAAGTTTCAGAGCACGTCTTTCCTAGAAAAGGAATTATCTTATTAAAAATTGAATTTGACTTTGTTATTCGTGTGTATTTTTTATATTTTATAAGGTTTTGTCATTGAAAATTGAACTGTCCACATTGCTTTTATTTTGACAAAGCCAAATTATTAGTACATGATAATTACTTTTTGATAATTATTTTTTTTCTTTCTTTGCCCCCTTTTAAGGTTGATGAAGAATTGATAACAAATTCTGGGAAATTCTTAATTTTGGATCGAATGCTGCCGGAACTAAAAACCAGAGGTCATAAGGTGGTACTTTGGTTGGATTTTTTTATTGTTTAATTATTCTTTTATTAATATAGCTACTAAAATATATTTAAATTTCAGGTGCTGCTTTTTTCACAAATGACAAGAATGTTGGACATTTTGATCGATTACTGCCACTTTAGAAATTTCAACTTTAGCAGACTTGATGGTTCCATGACTTATTCAGAGAGGGAGAGAAATGTAAGTTTTCTTAATGTCATATATACTAAAGTTTTTTTAAAAAAATTCTTAGCTGAATTTCTGAAGTAATATTCAAAATAGACCCACAAATTGATAGATCCAAAAGAGCAAAAACCCTTTAGTCTTTAGCAAATTATATAGTGTATCTTTTGTTAATATCCTACTTAAACACTACTATACCTACTATAGGATAACATTTTTTCTCCATTTTGGCTCTTTCCTTCACTTCTAACATTTTACTATGAAATTTCAAGAATAGCAGTTGAAAGAATTTTTTTAGCGATCTGTAAACCCACCTAGAACCTGCGGTTGAAACTTAACTATTTTTTTAAAAATATATTTTATTGATTTTTTTACAGAGAGGAAGGGAGAGAGATAGACAGTTAGAAACATCGATGAGAGAGAAACATCCATCAGCTGCCTCCTGCACACCCTCCACTGGGGATGTGCCCACAACCAAGGTACATGCCCTTGACCGGAATCGAACCTGAGACCCTTCAGTCCACAGGCCGACGCTCTATCCACTGAGCCAAACCGGTTAGGGCAAAACTTTACTATTTTTAATCGCATAGCTATGATACAGCATCAGTCTATTACCCTATCCATTTAACGTTCCATCCTCTCTTACTGTATTTAAAAATAAATAATAAATGATAGTCCCTTTCTAGTTATTTCAGCATATTTTGTCTTTTAGGGTGATACTTACATACCCTGAGGGAATAAAATTAATTATATATTTGTTATTTTGATTAATGCATTTATGAGCGTGACCTAAACTATCAAAATATAGAACATTACTCATCCGCTCAAAAAATTTCCTCCTGCTCCCTCAGAGTAATCCATCTTTCCTGCCTGCCCCATCTCCTAGCCAACCAATTTCGGTTTTTATCACTACTACTTTTTTTTTTTTTTGCGGGTGGGTGGCCTAGATTTTTCCTAATATTTTTAAAATTTCTAATATTCTTTTCTAATAGTAAATGGTCTCCCTTAAACTTCCCTTGTGTAAAGATCTCAGGTCTTAACAAAGTATCTGCTTAGAAAATAAATGAAGTTAACACCATCAGATGTTTTATTAACATAACATTTTTTTAAGCCTTACCCATGGATATGTTTGATTTTAGAGAGAGAAAAGAAATTGGTGTGAGAGAGAAACATTGATCAGTTGCCTCTCATACACACCCCAATCAGCAACCGAACCTGCAACCTTTTGGTGTACAGGACACTACTGCAACCAACTGAGCCACCCTGCCAGGCCTAACAGTTGTTTTATAGATCCAAGTGATTGATTTGACCTCCCTTAATTAAAAAATAATCTGTTTTTATTTAAAGTGTTTATATTTTTTTAATGTCTCTCATGGTTATGGTTTATTACAATGAAACGATACTGATTAAAATTGGCAAAGAGAAAAGTTAATAGGTAAAGTCTAGAAGAAACTAGATGTGAATTTCTAGTGGAGTCACACAGGCAGTACTTAATTATCCCAGCAACAATTTGTAATAACACGTTAAGTAAACCAGGGAAACTCACCTGAACCTTGACTTCCCGAGTTTCTATTAAGGGTCAGTCAAGTAGGCATGGAGCATGGTGTATCTGACCTGGGCTGTTCAGTTTCAAGCCCCTCTGAAGTTCAAATTGATACAGCATGTCCTAGGGCCCCTCGTTTTTTGCACAATCTGGGAAATAGGCCTATGATTTTTTATGTGTTGTGAGACGTGCGTCTTCAGCGATTTTGTCTTTTTTGGAAAATTGGTCTTTTTCACGTTTTATGGCTTCTGGGGTTTTCAGTATTTACCTCTCATCAAACACCCTTTGGATGCTGAAGAACTCATACCCAGTTTGAAGAGCCCACCACTGACCTCCCACTTCCTTTCCTGGTAAACACATGGCTGCGAGATGGCTGCTGCACATGCAGCACCCTAACCTCTTTCCAGACAGAAGTTTGTTTCTTAACTCCTGTGTTCACATCATTTTTTTGCTTTTAGATGCACAACTTTAACACAGATCCAGAGGTGTTTATCTTTTTAGTGAGTACACGAGCTGGTGGCCTGGGCATTAATTTGACTGCAGCAGATACAGTTATCATTTATGATAGTGATTGGGTAAGTTGCAAGTATAATGTGCTGATTATCATTACATTCTGAATTTTTTAAATCTTTCATTGTATGCTTTGCAGTTTCATTTATCTGTTTTGAAAAGGTATCCATTTTAAGTGAATAATTTAATCAGGTATCCTGTGTGTGAAGGCTTGAACATGCTCTATCAATTAAGCCATTGTAGAAGTCTAAAGGCACTATTTCAAAGTTTTTTATTAGATCATGCATGTTGACTTTATCCACATATAGTATAAATTTAAATAATATCAACCTTACCTTGTTCAATGTTATTTTTCTTTAAGAACCCCCAGTCTGATCTTCAGGCCCAGGATAGATGTCATAGAATTGGTCAGACAAAGCCAGTTGTTGTATATCGTCTTGTTACAGCAAACACTGTTGATCAGAAAATTGTGGAAAGAGCAGCTGCTAAAAGAAAATTGGAGAAGTTGATCATCCACAAAAGTAAATCCACTTTCTAGTATTTTTTGCTTCAGTTGTGTGTTGTGGATTTGTGTTATTTTCTTTGTAAAAGAAATGAGTGAGCTTGGTTAGTGCAGGATTTATTAAACAGGCAGAAGGAAACTTGAAGCTGTAAAGACCTAAGTTAGTGACCATAGACATAAAACATTAGTGAGTTTCTAGATGAGGAACAAAAGGATAATTTCAAAGTGCCTATCTGAAATATGTCATAGGGATTTGAAATGATGTTGATGCTTGTTCTATTCTATTTTTCTTTTAAATTTGTATTGATTTCAGGAAGAAATATCAATGATGAGAGAATCATTGATTCCCACTACCACCCCCTACAGGGGATCGAGTCAGCAACCCGGGCATGTGCCCTGACCTCCTGGTTTGTGGATCACATCAGCTGAGCATTGATACTTAATTCTTAATAAGACCCCTGTTTGTCAAAAGAATTAAGAAAACTTGCAAGCCTCTTCTTGCAAGTTTAATATATTAAATTCTAGGATGTTAAAAGTATATTGAAGTAGTGCTATAAAGAAATCAATTTCCTTTGTTGAACTATTAATTCAAAAAATATTTGACGGTGGACCTTTGGTCCCCGCTCTGGCGCCCTTGCTTTCTGGTAGCGGCGGGAGCTGGTGGCTGCGGCCTTTTGGGCTGGGATGAACCACGCTCTCAGCGGAGGCAGGGGAGCCGAGCTGGAGCCATGGCCAGTACAGTTGGATTGACCATTGCTGCTGCAGGATTTGCAGGCCATTATGTTTTGCAAGCCATAAAGCGTATGGAGCCTCAAGTAAAACAAGTTTTTCAAAGTCTACCAAAATCTGCCTTCAGTGGTGGCTATTACAGAGGTGGGTTTGAACCCAAAATGACAAAACGAGAAGCAGCATTAATACTAGGTGTAAGCCCTACTGCCAATAAAGGAAAAATAAGAGATGCTCACCGACGAATTATGCTGTTAAATCACCCAGACAAGGGAGGATCTTCTTATATAGCAGCCAAAATCAATGAAGCTAAAGATTTACTAGAGGGTCAAGCTAAAAAATGAAGTAAATGTATGGTGAATTTTAAGTTGTTAGTCATGTATATAAAAACAGCTTTTTGTAATAAAATGTCCCAAAGCTACACATTTTAAAAATGATTTAGCACAAACTAGGTCAAAGCCTTGGTATAAGTTTCTTATTTAAATTTGAAGTTTCTAAATCAAATTATAGGATATTTGGAAATTAATGCTCAATAATTACGGATACATACCATTTGAATAGAAATACTGTTCTATCATTAATCATTTAGTAAATAATTTGATATTTACTTCAAGGCAAAGTGAAAGTCTGCTCTCCAGGAACCCCAATCTGATGAGACCCATACACTTGTAATTAAAATGTAGTATGGTCCATATTATATGATGGAATTAGTACAGGTTGTTACAGTAGTTAGGAGGAAAGACTGTCAAGGTACAGAGAGCTGGTTCAGTTGCTTAAGACTGTGAATTTAAAAGTGAGTTTAGCCACAGCTCTGACTTAAAAAAATTGATGTCATATATATCGCAGGCAAAATTCAATTTCATACATTAAAAACTTGATTAAAAAATATATTTGACTCCACCATGCCCTTTTCATACTTTTAATTATAGTATTTTTAATCTAGAAAAGATTTTGAGGAGTAGGGAAAATGTGAAGTTACTGAGACATTGGCACTATTTGTTCTGTTTCTTGAGATTCCTTGGAGAAATTCATTCATTCAATATAAAATTATATTTGAATAAATGACTTGATGGCTACCAATTTACCTGTTAGTTGTGAAGCCTAAAGAAATGTTGAAAATTACTATCAGTTTATATTATGCTACTTTCCTACTTGCAAATACAGATAAGTCCTCACATAACAAAATTTTGTACAAATTTAAAATTTTTTGCCTGTGCTGCTTTAGAAATTTGATGGGAATTTAGTGAAGTTTATAGTTTCATTTTCCTAAATTCTGTTTTCAGTACTTGAAAGATTAAAATTTAAACAATTTGAAATTAGTTTAATAAATATTGACTGTTTTATTGATGTATAATATACATACAGAGTTTGAGTATACAGTGATAAATTTTGACATGTCTATACTTATGTAGCAATCCTCCTCTAGTCTAGGTCAAAGTCACTGACACTTTCATGTTCAAGTAGGTTTCCTACTGCATTCTTTGTCTATGTACTTTACCTACTTTTGTTCAACATAATATTTTGAAATTCATCTGTGTTGTGTATGTATTAGAAGTTTGGTATTTGTTTATCCATTTTTCTGTTAAGGTGTTAGAGTTATTTCCAGTTGTTGATTCTTATTCATAAAAATCAGATATTTGGCCCTACCTGGTTTGGCTCAGTGGGGAGAGTGTTAGCCTGCGGACTGAAGGGTCCCAGGTTTAATTGTGGTCAAGGGCGCAGGTGCCTGGGTTCTAGGCTTGAGCCCCAGTAGGGGGCATCCCAGGAGGCAGCCAGTCAATGACTCTCTCATCATTTATGTTTCTATCTTCCTCTCCCTTCCTCTATGAAGTCCATAAAAGTATATTTAAAAAAACTCATTGCCTACCCCAAGGTCATAAAGATATTTTCTCTAAAAAAATCTGGTATTTGTACAGGTATTTGTGGACATACGCATTTATTTGTTCTGCGTCTTAGGCTGGGTATACATTTACCTATAGGAAACTACCAAACTTTTCCCAAGATTTTCAGTTACTTTTCTTTTTTACCAACATTTGGTCTTATCTGTCTTCTTTAATGTAAGCTTTGTAACGTATTTTGGTTTTAAAAACAATTTTGAATTTCTTGAATACTTTTTCTAGATCATTTCAAAGGTGGTCGATCTGGATTAAATCCATCTAAGAGTTTCCTAGACCCTAAGGAATTAATGGAATTGTTAAAATCTAGAGATTATGAGAGGTATGATTTGTTGTTGTTGAGAAAAATGTAATTCATGGTTTTGATTTATCATATAGATAAAAATTTTTGCTTTCTATTATAGGGAAGTAAAAGGATCAAGAGAAAAGGTCATCAGCGATGAAGATCTAGAATTGTTGTTAGATCGAAGTGATCTCATTGGTAAATATCTCTTATGCTTTTATTTTCATGGAAACTTTAAAACATACATAACTAGAGAGAATAGTATAATATAGCTAGCTAGCTATATATATATATATATATAAAATTCATTCATCCTCAATAGTTCATAACACTCATTGCTATTCTTTGTCAGAATCTTTAAATTATGAAATTTTATCCACATCTTCCTCATGCATCATTTACTAAGAAGAACATGTTCTCAAACATAGCCATTATATCATTACATTTAAGAGAATTGGCACTAATATCCAACCCATATCCAGATTTCCCTAGTTGTCTCAAATCTTTTTACAGTTTGAATCAGGATACAAAATTTCATTGATTGTTATGTCCCATTATTTCTATAACACCCTCACTTTTGTTTTTTTAATGCCATTAATTTGTTGGAGAAACCTGTTATTTGTTCTATAAAATGACCTATATTCTGAAATGGGCTAATTTCCCCCCACACTCCTTGAGCTGTCCTGACTTTTTTTCAATCTCCATGTTTTCCGTAAAGTGGTAAATAGCTTGTGTAAAGAGTTGTGTATGAGTAATTGCATCCAGGTTCCATATTTTAGGAATACCAGTGCTTTCTTTGTTCTCATATTTTAAATCATACCAGGAGGCACGTAATATCTGAGTTTATTTTCAGTGAACTAACATTGATGAACAGATTAAGTCTGTAGTTTTCTGTCAACCTTTTATTTAACCTAATGGTGGTTTTAGCATCCATTGCTGATTATTTTGAACCTATATTTCCTTAAAGATAGCAAAACTGCAGGGGGGAGGTTCCTACCATTTCTTTATTGGCTAGAATTATTTTTTTAATATGTTTTTATCGATTTCAGAGAGATAGAAATATTAATGATGAGAAACATCAATCACCTGCCTCCTGCACACCCCCTAGATTGCAGGAATTGAGCCTGCAACATGAGCATTGTGCCCTTGACTGGAATCCAACCCGGGACCTTCCAGTCCACATTCCAACGCTGTATTCACTGAGCCAAACCAGCTAGGGCAATTTTTTAAATACATCTCTGAGGACACAATTCAAATTATTTCTCTAGATAAGTTAAATTTAGCAGAAGTTAAGTTAAATTTAGCAGAAGTTACTTTAATTAGCAAACTGATGTTTCAGTTTCTGTTGTGTCCCTTGTAGTCCAGTTCTATTTGTAATAGAATAATAAAGAATAAAGGGCCCATATTTCTATGTGTTTCAAATTTTTCAACAGGTGACATCTCATAGCAACATCTTTTTAAATATTCCTCTTTTGGTTCTTAACACATTTTAAAGAATAAATACTTGTCCTAATATTTTTCTCTTAGATCAAATGAATGCCTCAGGACCAATTAAAGAGAAGATGGGAATTTTCAAGATATTAGAAAACTCTGAAGATTCCAGTTCTGAATGTTTGTTTTAAATTGGAGCTGAAGAATGTCTTTTTAAATTCTTATTTACATCTACAGATTTACCTATATTGGTGTTAAAATCCAGAATGCCTACTTAACTTTTTGATTTATATCATTATATCAGTTTATATAATGTAACATTGCATAATTGATAGGTGGTAATTTTCTGAGCCTTATTAAGAACAAGGAAGTATTAAGTTTAGATTTCCAGTTAAGTTTTCAGCTCAGTAGTGCCCTGGGGTACAGCCTGATCTGTACTTAGCCACTGCCAGAGATAAACAGTCTTCCTATGGAAGTTTAATGTCTTTCTCCCTCATTTCCCCTCTTTAGCAGTACAGTTTCTGGGTTTTTGGTACTTCATTTATGGAGTAGGCTTTTAATGGGGGAAAGATTGGGATTGTGCTTTCCGTTTAAATAAGAAATTGTTTGATTTTAGGGTCTATTTCTATAAAATGTTTACCAAATAAATATTCATTTTCAGATGATCTCATTAAATTATTTTTTCAGAAAGAATGGATCAGGTGAAATAATAGCTAAAGTCTTGACATGCAGTGTGATTCAACATTATTTACCTGACTTGGTTTCTGTCATTAAGATTATACATATATGTCATAAAAGTTTCAATTGCTATTGGGTTAATGCAGAGGAGGCTCTGGAATATACAGTAGGGTCTTGATAAGACACCAGAAACTGAAAGTTGCAATATATCATTCAAAATAAGAATAGAACAGAGACGAGACCCTTAAAATCTATAGTAATTGGAGGTGGAAGTAGTATTAGAGAGAAGAAAAAATAAGACCTAGGAATATAAATAATGCAAGATTTTTAATAGAGGAGCATACTGTAATAGTTTATGGTCCTGTATGTATATCAGGCTATGAGGAAGAGAAATCTTGAATGCTCCCCTGAACATACATTACTGTGTAGATTGTTTCATGGGAAAATGTTATTGCTGCCATGTATCTTTAAATGTAGATCAGATTATCTCCACCTTAAGGTAGTGGAATTAGGAATCCCAGAGATACCCTGTTTTGAGAAAATAAGAAGTCAAAGAAAATATAACAGACTACAGAGCAGGTTTTTGTTTGTGGGCTTTTCTTTAACAAAATGTTTACCAATCACAGTTAGACTGATCATCAGAACCATAGTTGGTTGCTTAGTAGTTCTAAGTCTTGACTCTCCAAGTGAGAATGTGATAGTTGGTTCACCTCTGTCCTCACATCTCTAGCCTTGCCCATGCTGACACTAAGTTAAAAACAATCAGAAAAGAACTTTTGAAAGTTGCCACCACTGCATCTCTGTATCTGCCAGTACCTGCCCATGTATCATCCTTTCTTATTACTATGGACATATTGTCTGTCCTAGCTAGAACCAAAGAAGCACCTCATTTCTTTTATAGCAAACTCCTTGAAATGTTTTCTATGTGCACTTTTTTCTTTCTTCTCCTTTTCCACTTTTTCCCCCTGGACCCATTCCAGTGACCTCTATGACCTCATTTTACTTGATGTTTCCCAGTATTTCTTACAGTTATTTAATCTTATCCAGCCTCATAATCACAGAATTGAGCACCTGTTTGGTCTTAATCTGTTTTGTTCACTAAGCATGTTGGGAACGTGAAACAAGAATGAATTAACAAGAACCAAGTGTACACACTGGATAAATACTCCTAGAATTAAGGAAAGAGGAAAGACCTCATAGTGGATTAGTTTACAAAGTGTTATCCAGAAAACTAACCTGGGTGCATTACAGGTAACAAAGGCTAAAACTAGATTACCTAACAAAGGTCAGTTAGCAGATGTTTTAGCAGTGAAATAAAACAGCAAATTTTCAAAAGGCTTGAGCAAAACAAATTCCAACCTAGAATTTTAGAGCATCTATAATATTTAAAGGTGAAGGAACAATAAAGTTTTTAAGCATACAAATTTTTTTCATGTAAAACTACAGAGAGAACCTAGATGGTGATGTAGGTAAACACCTATACTTGCGCCGCCCCCCCCCCCCCCCCCCCCATCTCACAAAATTACAACTAAAACAGGACAACCATCAGAACTGCCTGAAAGCTGGCTGAGTGGAAGTCTTGCAACTAGAGAAGTAAAGAAAGCACAGTTGTAGAAGTTGAACAGCACCCACATGTGCTGCTTTTTTTGAAGGAGAGGGAGAGCAAAACAATAATGAGAGAGAATCATTGATTCGCTGCCTCCTGCATGCCCCAACTGGGGATCAAGCCTGCAACCCAGGCATGTGACCTCCTAGTTCATAGGTCCATGCTCAACCACCGAGCCACACTGGCCAGGTGTGTATTAACTATGGGCTTTAAAACACCAGGGATTGGGGCTCAGTGACAAGGTGGCTGCTGGTGACCCAGCTATTCCTCTTAAAGGGCTTGCACATGAACTGAACTAACCAGGTCCCGTTTCCTCTGAGCTCCAGCATCAGAGCGAGGCTCTGGGGGACCTAAACACATACAAGGAGGAACTGGATTGTCTGGCATGGGGCAGGAATTTGGGGGTGGCTTTCTCCCCGATGGAGGTGCTTGAAGGGGTCCTTGCATCCAATTTGCAGCCCTACCCAGCCTGTGTGCAGCAGCTTTTGCATATGAATGGCCTGTCCTTGCTCAGGCTTCAGACTTTGCTAAAATCTCTCAAGCTGCAGCTGGGTCAGTGCCCCAAACGTATCAATAAAAGGCCCAAGACCCAGCACTATCATCAGTCTGCCTTGCTTCACAGCTGAGCCCCATCTGGGCACTTTCTAACCGGATACAAATAGGAATCTGCAGATCTCTAGCTCCTGCCAGGTGGCCACAGGCAGTGGCCGACTTTGCACCTCCCTGGAGACCCAAGAGCCAGTGCACCCAGTGGACAGCATTAGACCATATCAGATTACAACTCTACACATCCATAAGCGACACAAGGGGCAGCACTGAAGCCCCACTGAAGCAAGTTCTGCACCGTAGAAATGTCTCTTGACAGCAGCTTTCCCACTGTAGTTGCAGCTGGTCCTCACAGCCAATTGGCCTGAAGGTCAATTCCTCCAAGTGACACCAACAGCAATCAAGGCTCAACTACAACAAAACTGCACACAGCCCACAGAGGGGCGCACCTAGAGTGCCCAGCTCATGACAGGAGGCTAAGCCACTGGGCCCTACAGCTCACCTACTACACAAGGCCACTCAACCAATTTCAAGAGACATAGCAGCTCTATCTAATACATAGAAACAAACACAGGGAAGTAGCCAAGATGGGGAAACAAACGTGTCACAAATGAAAGAAATGGAAGCAAGCAAACTTTTGGATACAGAGTTCAAAACCCTGGTTATAAGGTTACTCAAGGATCTCAGTGAGAGTCAAAGACATGGAAAAGGACCAGTCAGAATAAAAGCATACACTAAGAATAATTTACAGGGATTCAACAGTAAAGTTGAGAAGTCCAAGAATCAAATCAACGAGGAAGCAATAAAACACCCAATTAGAAGAGCAAAAAGAAAAAAAGGAGCCAGAAATATGAAGATAGGGCAAGGAGCCTCTGGGACAACTTCAAGCATACCAACATTCGTATTGTGTGGGTGCCAGAAGAAGATGAGAGAGCAAGATACTGAAAACTTATTTGAAGAAATAATGACTGAAAACTTCCCCCACCTGGTGAAAGAAATAAACTTACAAGTCCAGGAAGCGCACAGAACCCCAAACAAGAGAAATCCAAAGAGGGCCACACCAAGACACATCATAATTAAAATGCCAAGGGCTAAAGATAGAATCTTAAAAGTAGCAAGAGAAAAGCAGTTGGTTACCTTCAAGGGAGCACCAATATGACTGTCATCTGATTTCTTAACAGAAACTTTGCAGGCCAGAAGGGAGTGGCAAAAAATATTCAAAGTGATGAATAGCAAGCACCTGTAACCAAGATTACTCTACCCAGCAAAGCTCTCATTTAGAATTGAAGGTCAGATAGAGTTTCACAAACAAGAAAAAGCTAAAGGAGTTTTATCACCACCAAACCAGTATTATATGAAATGTTGAAGGGTATTCTTTAAGAAGAAGAAGAAGAAGAGATAAAAAAACATGAACAATAAAATGGCAACAAATATATATCAACAAATGAATCTAAAAATAAAAAAAAATTTAATGAACAAAATAAATTGGTGAATAAAATAGAATCAGAGGCATGGAACAGATGACGCTCAGAGGCAAGGGGGTAGGGTGGGTTGAAAGGGGTTAACCAAATATCTTACCTAGACACAGATAGGGCGGGGGGGCAGAGGGGGTGAAGGCCTAGGGTGGTGGGGAAACAGGATGGAAGGGGGCAGTGTAGGGAAAAAAGGGACAAATGTAATACTCTCAACAATAAAGATTTTTTTAATTTTTTTTTATTGATTTCAGAGAGGAAGGGAGAGGGAGAGAGAGAGAAACATCAATGATGAGAGAGAATCGTTGGTCGGCTGCCTCCTGCACACCCCCCACTGGGAAATCGAGCCTGCAACTGGGACATGTGCCCTTGACCAGAATTGAACCTGGGACCATTCAGTCCGCAGGCTGACGCTCTATCCAACTGAGCCAAACTGGCCAGGGCCAATAACAATTTTTTTAAATAAATAAAAATTAAAAATAAACTTAGGCTGTCGGAAAAAAATAAAACAAGCAACATCTTCAGTGCTTTTTTCCCCCTTGTGTTTATTGTTTTATAACTATTTAGTGATGTAATTTTGTCTCAATACTGTTTTAGTTATATCTAAAATTTTAGCAGTGTTTTTGCCGTTATTTAATTCTGTTTTCTAACTTTTATGATTTCCTCTTTCACCCAGGGGTTTGTATATGGAGTTTGCATGTATGAATTTTTTTAAAGTTGCCTTTATTATTGCCTTCTCCCTGTATTTTATTATAGTCAGAGAACATTATTTGCATAATGTTAACTTTTTAGAATATATTGGTAATTCCTTTGTGGCCTAGCACATGGTCAGTTGTGTAAGTATTTCCATTTGTACTTGAAGAGAATGTATATTTTCTGATTGTTGAGGATAAATTTCTCTGCAATACGTTCCTATTTAACAAATACTATGAAAATCTAGCTGAAACCGGTTTGGCTCAGTGGATAGAGCGTCGGCCTGTGGACTGAAGGGTCCCGGGTTTGATTCCGGTCAAGGGCATGTACCTTGGTTACGGACACATCACCAGTGGGGGTGTGCAGGAGGCGGCTGATCAATGTTTCTCTCTCATCGATGTTTCTAACTCTATCCCTTCCTCTCTGTAAAAAATCAATAAAATATTTTTTTTAAAAAAAAGAAAAAAGAAAATCTAAATATTTGCTTATTTTTCAACTTCGTGCTCTGCTTAATTATTTTCTGAGAAATATATGTTAAAATCTCTATAGTTGCAGATTTAACAATCTTAGCTTGGGCTCTATATGTTTTGGAACTATATTGTTAGATACATATATATTTCTTCTATCAATATGTAATATGTCCCCAGGAACATTTTTCATCTGAATTCTATTTTTCCAATTATTAATATTGCTACATTAGCATTTTTCACTTCACATTTGCCTGGCACATCATTCCTGCTTTTGTGTGTCATCTTTTAAAATTATTTTATGTAATGTCTCATAGTAAATGTATTGCTAGATCTATTTCAACAATGTAATCTTGGACTCTGTCTTTTGATTGGTGGGATCAGATTTAAAAACTCTTCCAGAAGTCAGCAGGCAAGATTAAAGATATAGGATATATATTTTTTAAAGCTGAAGAGACATAATGGATGGAAGTACAAGTACCAACATCTGGATAGTCCCAGAAGAGAAAATAAAAACAAAAAAATATTTGAATAAAGAATGAAGATACACTTCCAAGAATGTAAGGGCTCAAAAGAGTACAAAATGAGAGATAAGAAGAAACTCCAAACCAGACTCATTATGGTGAATTTTAAGAATACTGAAGGTAAAGAGAATCCCAACAATTTCCAGAGAAGAAGAGCAGATCACTTACAAAGGAATAAGAATCAGATTGATCCCAGATTTAAAAACTAGGTTCAAGAGGGTAATAGTAATAATATTTTAAAAGAAAATAGCTTTCATCTAAAATGTTATATTTAGACAAGTTGTCAAATGTTAGAACATAAATATATCCTGCATGTAAGGACCCAGAATGTTTGCCAAACATAGACACATTTTTGGTCAATAAAGAGGAGAAAAGTATAAAGCCCAAAAAGATTAACGTCAATTAAAAATATGATCTGGAATGGCAGAATTCTCCTAATCCTATATAATAAAAGCCCAGTGACCGAAATGACAGAATGACCAGAATGACCACAGCCCCTCGCCCTGGCTGGCCCCACCCCCCAGCGAGCGGTTAGGGGTGATCAGGCAGTAGAGTGGTTAGGGGCAGTTAGGTAGGCAGGCGAGTGGTTAGAGGCAATCAGACAGGCAAGTGGTTAGGGGCAATCAGGTAGGCAGATCAGCGATTAGGGGTGATCAGGCAGGCAGGCAGAGTGGTCAGGGGCGATCAGGCAGGTGAGCAGTTAGAAGCCAGCGGTCCCGAATTGCAAGAGGGATGTCTGACTGCCAGTTTAGGCCTGATCCGCAGGGATTGGGCCTAAACCAGCAGTTGGACATCCCCCGAAAGGTCCTGGATTCCAAGAGGGTGCAGGCCTGGCTGAGGGACCCCCCACCCCATACATGAATTTCATGCACTGGGCCTCTAATATAACCATAATTGACAAAAATGCCTATTTGCTAACTCACTAATTGAAAGACTTTTAATTTAAAAATAAGATTTTATATTTAAAATCCAGTAATACATTTATCTATCTATCCTATCTAATAATAGACAAATATGCAAATTGACCATACCTCCGACACACCCACAAGCCATGCTACAAGCCACGCCCACCATCCAATCAGAGCGAGTATGCAAATTAACCCAAACCAAGATGGCTACAGCCACAGAGAGTAAGGTTTCCTAGGTAACAGAGGAAGCCAAGCTTTCCACCTGCCCTTGCCAGGCCTAAGCCTCCACTCAAGCTACAAAGTTTCAATTATAGAAGGTAAACAAATTCAAACAAATGGCCGCAGAATGGAGCTTGAGAGAGCAGGCCAGGGTTGCCGCCGGCAACAGGGGAAGCAAAGCTTTCCGCACACCCTGGCCGGGCCCACCCGCTTAAGGCAACAAAGTTTCAATTATAACCCCAACACAAATGGCTGCCTTCGGAGGGAGCCCCAGGCTTGGCTCCACTCCAGGCTACAAAGTTTCAATTGTAGAAGGAAAATAAATTCCAGATACCAGGGCCTCCGCTTAGGTTGTCAGGGGGTGTGGCCTGCCTGCCAACCACCACAGGCCCCTCGCTCAGGCTTCCCCACACCCCAAGGGAACCCCCACCTGATCCAGGACGCCCTTCAGGGCAAACCAGCTGGCCCCACCTAATAAAAGAGTAATATGCAGATTGATCATCACTGCAACACACAATATAGCTGCCCCCATGTGGTCAAAGATCCTGCCCCCATGTGGACACAAGATGGCCACCACAAGATGGCCAGCAGGAGAGGGCAGTTGGGAGGGACCCGGCCTGCAAGGGAGGGCAGTTAAGAGGGACCAAGCCTGCAAGGGAGGGCAGTTGGAGGTGATCAACACTGCAGGAGAGGGCAGTTAGGGGTGACCAGGCCGGCAGAGGAGGGAAGTTGGGGGCAAACAGGCTGGCAGCAGAGTGGTTAGGGGGTGATCAGGCTGGCAGGCACAAGTGGTTAGGGGCAATCAGGAAGGCAGGCAGGCAAGCAGTTGGGAGCCAGCAGTCCTGGATTGTGAGAAGGATGTCCGACTGCCCTTGAGGGGTCCCATATTGGAGAGGGTACAGGCTGGGCTGAGGGCCAACCCCCCTCCGTGCACGAATTTCGTGCACCGGGCCTCTAGTATATATAGAAAAGGCTAACATGCTAAGTATTCATCTGACTGGTAGCTGTGACATGCACTGGCCACCAGGGGGCAGATGCTCAATGTAGGAGCTGCTAAGTTGCAGTGACTTGACAGCGGCAGTTCTTGGGTGATGCACCCCAAAACCAGAGAGGAGGGAGCCCGATTCCTCACAGGTCCATGCAATTCCACCTTTAGCCATGGGTTATGTTGTTGCTGGGACAACTGTTGGCCCTGAATCTGGTTTACTGCACACTTGCATTTGTGTTCCACACCCTGTACGACAGCAACTTTGCAGAGTGCCCTCTCACACTCTGGGACCCCTCAGGGGATGTCAAAGAGCCCATTTTGGCCTGATCCCCGCAGGCCAGGCCAAGGGACCCCACCTGCCAGAGGAACCCCGCTCACTCCGCAGACACCATGGAGGGATCGCAGGAGGTTGGCTCCAGGGCGTGTCTAGCCCGTCTTGCCCAGTCCCACCCCGCCAGCCACCCTCTTCTTAATTTCCTTTCAATGTGCACAAATTCATGCACCAGGCCTCCAGTAAGAGAAAATAAACTTGAAAGCAAGAAGTCATGGAAGAGAAAAATAAGAGCATTAAAAAGGAAATGCTCGCCCTGACCGGTTTGGCTCAGTGGATAGAGCGTCGGCCTGCGGACTGAAAGGTCCCAGGTTCGATTCCGGTCAAGGGCATGTACCTGGTTTGCGGGCACATCCCCAGAGGTGTGCAGGAGGCAACTGATTGATGTTTCTCTCTCATCGATGTTTCTAACTCTCTATCCCTCTCCCTCTCTGTAAAAAAATCAATAAAATATATATTAAAAAAAAAAAGGAAATGCTCAGCAAGTATGAACCAGAAGAAAGATAGCAGCTTAATATCTGACAAAATAGAATTCTGGGTAAAGATTTTTATAGCAAGGGATACGGCAAGAGAGCAATATAACCATTATAAGCATAACAACAACTGGCAATTGCAATGAGAAATTTTAACATTGTGTGAAATCAAATAAGACAAATAAGCAGATATCTGAAAACTAAAATGATAAGCTTGAACCATGAGGTAAAAAGTCTATACCAATAATTAGCAAGGGCATTTTCTTTGCAAGTTTATATAGGATATTAAAGAAATAGGTCATGTAATAGGCGAAAAGAAACCTTGATAAATTGAAAATAATCAGTAGCATAAAGACTTTGTTTTCTAGATAGAGTGGAATAAAATTAGAAGTTACTAAAAGATTTAACAACCACAAAAAGCATTTTTATTAGGAAGCAGATCATATACATATATACATATCTATATGTATAAACATATACACACACACCCATGTTAAAAAAATTTTAAATACCGTATTTTCTGGCGTATAACACGACTTTTTAACCCAGGAAAATCTTATACGCCAAGTCGTCTTATACGCCAAGTCGTCTTATACACCGGAAAATACAGTACACTATCACAAAATGTGTTACAGATTTAAACCTTAATTTTTAGGAAAATGTATGGTTTTAATCTATAATAATAAAAGTGTAATATGCTAATTAGACCGGACAAAGCCTGGGCTGTGAAGGAAGCCCAGATCCCTGCTGCCTGCTGGCAACCGGAGGGAAGCCCAGGTCCCAGGTGCCAGAGGGAAGCCGGTGCCGGCAGCCAGGGAGAGGAAGGCCTACTCTTGCACAAATTTCGTGCATCAGGCCTCTAGTATTTATATAAAAACAACAATGGATAAAAGAAAACAAACTTAGCATTTAACTCAAAAGGGAATCCTAGCACACTGCTGGTGGGAATGCAGACTGGTGCAGCCACTGTGGAAAACAGTATGGAGTTTCCTCAAAAAATTAAAAATGGAACTCCCATTTGACTTAGTAATCCCACTCCTAGGAATATGTCCCAAGAAATCAGAAACCCCAATCAGAAAGAATATATGCACCCCTATGTTCATAGCAGTACAATTTACAATAGCTAAGATTTGGAAACAGCCTAAGTGTCCATCAGCAGATGAGTGGATTAAAAAACTGGTATATCTACACAATGGAATACTATGCTGCTGTAAAAAGGAATGAACTCCTACCATTTGCAATAGCATGGATGGACCTGGAGAACAGTATGCTAAGTGAATAAGCCAGTCAGAGAAAGATAAATATTACATGATCTCACTCATTTGTAGAATATAATGAACAACATAAACTGATGAACAAAAATAGATCCAGAGATAGAGAAGCATCAAACAGACTGAAAAACCTCAGAGGGAAGACAGAGGAGGGTTGGGGAGCGGGGGAGTGTAAGAGATCAACCAAAGGACTTGTATCCATGTATATGAGCATGACCAATGGACACAGACAATAGGAGGGTGGGGCCATGTGCTGGGGGGCAGAAGAGGGTGGGCAGAGGTCAATGGGGGAAAAAGGGAGACATATGTAAAACTTTCAACAATGAAGAATTAAAAAATAAAGAATTTGCAAAGAGCAAAAGAATAAATTACTTCTAAAAACTCAAGTTTAATCCTAATTAGGTTTTCTTTGCAACCTCTTCTCTGTAGCTGAAGTTTCCTTCTGTTCCTTCCTGAACCCTTACAAGGCTTTCGTGCCAGAAACCTGCCTCTGTGATGAAACGGTTCTTCTCAGCTTTCCCTTGAGACTTTTGAATTGTTTTCTGTGGGTCTCGATCTCATCAGTTCCAAGGTTCATCAGGATGTTTGCTGCAGAACTTCCCGCCTCTTGCTGCCAAGTCACAGTCTGCCATGAAGGTAAGTCCAAACTGCTGTGCTCGCTGTGTTTGCTGTGCTTGTTTCTGTTGATAAGGCTCAGTCATTTCATTCCCTCCCTCAATTCATGGATCTGCCCCTTCGACCGAGGCTTCCTCAGTCTGGACATCATGATGGGCTTTTTCTCCTCTTCTCCAGCCATGTTGGTGTGGGATGGATTTTTCTTGTTATGCTGCACTTGAATTGGAGCATCCCTCTGTGTCCCCCTGGGTACTTTTGATGGGTCAACATCCTCTTCATCCTTTGATTCCAGGTTATTACATGTCCCCTTCCTCCAGGGAAGCTGTCAGGATGTTGGTCTTGAGCCAGCATTCTGCAGGAACAACTGAACTCTCCACTCAGGCCCCAGAGCTCACTGGAACCCTGAGCCTTTTTCCAGTTGCCCACCATCGCTTTAATTTCTTCCTCTTTGTTTTGATGGAATTGGTTTCATCTTTCAGAGCCTGGATCTATTTTTTTGCAGGAACAGACATCAACTGTTCTTAGTCTGAATATTGAGGATTTTCTTTTCCCAGATGTTTTACTACAGTGCACATGATGTACCTTGTCATAGGGTTGAACATGTCCAGGTCACCAGCACTTCTGCATTTGCATCCTTTTCCCCCACAGGATGAAGCAACTACTTCTCCCTCCTCTTCTTCCTCCTCCTCCTCGTCCTCCTCTTTCTCCTCCTCCTCCTCCTTCTCCTCCTGAATGCCTGATAAATTCTAAGATCACCATCTCCTATGAAATCCAGGGACAGTGAGACTTGGTGTCTCATCATCAGTGGGTTCTTCCAGAAAGCTCTTCAACCTCTTCTGTGATTGCCGCAAGTACATTTCCCAGCTGGATGCCCAGAATCACTCCTGCGACAGGAAACTGGGCAGACCAAGCCACGGAGGATTGCGTGGACAGCACCAAACATTAAAGAACTCACATACCCTTTACCCTGCCCTTGGCGTTTTCTTCTCTCTACTTATACTTTGCGCTCTGTGGTCCCAGAAGGCCCACCAATTACTCAGTGCACATTATTCTCAGCCTGGAATGAACCCCACACCCCATTGCCCATGTGGGGTTACACCCCTTCTTTTAACAACTGTGCTCACTAAGTAGGGGTGAGTGACCAGAACCCAGGACAGGGCCTGGTCAGGATTAGGGGCCCATGTTTGTGGGAGGAATAAATAAATGAGTGAAGGAAGGTAGGAAGGAGAGAAAGCCATCATTTGCTCTTCCTGGAGATTTACACTTAGTGGTCTGCTGACTCAGCAGGCGGTTAAAACCCCTGTCGAAGTAGAATAGAGGAGTGATGAAATTTAAAATGGTGAAAAAATGTCCATAGCATGTGACCATGTAATATGAATTAAAATTCACCATTTTGAACCTATGAGGGGAGGTGGGAGGTGAGGGGGTAAGAGATCAACCAAAGGACTTGTATGCATGCATATGAGCATAACCAATGGACACAGACAGTGGGCGGGGGGCATATACTGGGGGGCGGGGATGGCTGGGGAGAGGTCAATGGTGGGGGGAGAAGGAGACTCATGTAATACTTTAAACAATAAAGAATTTAAATAAGAATAATAAATTTAAAGAAAAATAAAATAAAATTCCCCATTTTGAACTACAAAAGATCCTAATGTTTTGAAAAAAAAAAAGTTTATGGCGTAATAGAGATAATTTCCTATAATCCCATTTGAGATAATTAAAAACAAATTGTGATGTAATTAGAACAACTGCTTGGGAAAGTTTGAACTCTTCCCCAATAACCTTTGGATCAAAGAAGGTACCAAAGTCAATATTGCACAATCCTTTAAAAATACTAACAGTGGATACCCTAATAACATGTCAAATAAAATTCAATGAAGACAATTCATACCATTTAATACTTTAAGAATACTTATGACAAGCATGTGAAAATGAATCAAACAATACTGCAGCTAAAAATGTTAGAAATTGAAAAGGAACACAGAGAAGTGAGAACAATGAAAATAAGAAATTTTAGCACAGAATGTTTTAGAGCTCTGAAAACGGGAATGTTTGGTACGAACACCATATAACTGCTTATAGGCTGGCTAATTTCCTTTTCCCTGAGCATGTCCAGTGAACTCCATGGATTCTGCCAAGTGTTCCCCATATACAGCTTAAACCACAATTGAAAAGCCACACTCCTGGGAGGTTTTGAGGGTCATGCATGCCAAGCTCACAGTCCAAGAAAGGGGACTCTGTCTTGGGAAGCTGGGAGCCGTGCACAAATGTTGAAACTGAAGCTCAAAGGGGGAACTGGTGTTGAACCCTAAACCCCAGAACTTGCCCTCCTGGGTTGCCCAGGATGGTCAGGCCAGCTGGCCCCACTTATCCTGCGGTCCCCAAATATCACACAGATGTCAAGTTTACCTATCCTTTCCAAAGTGGGTGTAATGTTTTTATATTCTCCCCTGCAGAGTATGGGAGCTATAGTTTCTCCACAGTGTTGCCTATTCCTGTTGTTTTCAGTCTTTCAAAATGTAGTCTTTTTCACGGGTACGAATGGTATCTCATTCTTTTCATTAGTGTCCCTCTGGGGTGTAGTGCTGATCACTTCTGCATGTGCTCCTTGTGCTTTTATTTCTTTGTGAATTGTCTTTTCAAGGCTTATGTCCATTTTACATATAATTTTATTGAATTTTTAGAGAGAGAGGAAAAGAGAGAGGGAGTGAGTGAGGGAGGGAGGGAGAAAAAGAGAGGGAGAGAAAGAGGGAGAGAGAGGAGAGAGAGGGAAGAGAGGGGAAAGAGGGGAGAGAGGGAAAGAGAGAGAGAGAAAGAGAGAGAGAGAGACATTGATCGGCTGCCTCCTGCACCCCCCTACTGGGAATAGAGCCCACAACCTGGGCATGTGCCCTGACCAGAATTTGAACCGGTGATCTCAATGCTCAACCAACTGAGCCACACTGGCTAGGGCAAATTTTTTTTTAAATATATATATATATTTTTTTTTTATTGATTTTTTACAGAGAGGAAGGGAGAGGGATAGAGGGTTAGAAACATCGATGAGAGAGAAACATCAATCGGCTGCATCCTGCACACTCCCCACTGGGGATGTGCCCGCAACCAAGGTACATGCCCTTGACCGGAATCGAACCTGGGACCCTTGAGTCCGCAGGCCGACGCTCTATCCACTGAGACAAACCGGTTAGGGCTAGGGCAAATTTTTTATTGTTTTATTAGAAACAGAGAGGAAGGGAGAGGGAGAGAGAGATATGAATGAGAGAAACATCGATTGTATATCCATTTTAAATTGTTTTGTTTTTATGGTTGAGACTCCTATGGTTGAGATTTACTTATTTATTTATTTGGGTATCAGAGCTTGAGTGGGGAGAGGAGGGTACCGATACAGAGGATGAGGCTGCCTCACAATCGGATTTAGAGTCAAGGAGAGGGAAGAGGGCAACCTCACGGACAGGCAGTCAGACCTGGGGTGTCGCAATCCAGCCAAGGTGAGGGGGCACCTACAAGGACAGCTGCTCAGTTTGAGGAGTTTAAGTCCACCCATGCTGACGAGAGTGGCCCCATGAGGGTGGCACCTTGACCTGGGGAGCAGAGGCCGAGCAGGGTAAGATGGGTGCCCCAGGGTGGAGTGTCAGAGGCCAAATGGTGTCCATACCCGGGGGCAGTATGGCATGGAGTACCGGGGCCTCATCAGGGTAAAGGGGGCCTCCACAAGGCGGGGTGGCCTGGGGTGATTATTGTAGCCCAAGTAGTGTAAGGAGAATATCCTCACCTGGGGCGGGGGGATGGTAATAGAAGTAGAAGGTTGGTTCCATAGGGGAATTGATCAAATAAGTAACTGCATTACACCCATTATATCTCTACATGCCTGTGTGTATACACACACATGCATATATCCTCTAGTTCTGTTCCCTGAGAAGCGTGGTAGCTGTGACCCCCATAGCGGTGAGCACTCCTAGTGCACAGGTCTTCGCTTCTAAGACACATTTTAAACTAAGAAGCAGGGTCCCCTGGAGAAATGGCCAATTAAGAGAGCTGGCGCAGGAGTACAAGGCGATGGCTGTGTCAGAAAGGAAGGAATTTCTCAAAGACGGATGT
Source organism: Ia io (assembly GCA_025583905.1). NCBI lineage: Eukaryota > Metazoa > Chordata > Mammalia > Chiroptera > Vespertilionidae > Ia > Ia io. The sequence goes on along the minus strand of JAJQQW010000012.1, from coordinate 23,411,230 downwards.
GGTCGTGTGAAAATAGAGCCACTGAGTTCGTTTCATCCAAGGTTTGGTAGCGCCGTGCGTGTCAAGTCCAGAGCTGTGTGCGTCAGGAAGCAAACACTGGCGGCTCTTAGTCCCACATAGAGGGCTTGCCAAGACCTGAACTCACTCAAGTTCGGGAGGTTACAAAACTAAACTCTTCTGACCCCTGTTCAGTCAGCCTGAGCGGCTGCAATATTGACTCAGTTGGTGTTTACTTGCTAGTCACTGATTAAGGCAAGCCACGGAATGCTGGAGCATACACAGTACACACTCGGCACACGCTGGCGAACTCGCTTGACCCGAATGTTGACTGGTGAGCAAGCCTGCAGGACGTCGTGTCCTTAGCCAAGGTGCTGAAATGTCGAGGCCAGCGCCTCTTCATTCAAATGGGCATAACTTTCCCTTCGGCAAAGGGGATGGAGTGTATCAAAAGAGATGAGATGGAAGTGAGAATTCTGTAAATTGTCAGTCTCCCTGTTAACACGAGGGATAAAACATCGTGTGAAGGGGGCCTTGACCCGTCTTACTTTTCCTTACGAAAAGAGCTTAGAAGTAGCTGCACTAATCAAGTAAGGACAAATATGATGGTGTCTTTATGGGATCTGTCTTTGTACAGCATTACTGTTGTTGACCTGATAATGTAGGCCATCCCACTGACATCTGGCTCCTCATGATCACTAAATGTTCCCCTTGACGAGGTCTGCACGTTATGCTGGTTCGTGCTGTGAGTCTGTTCAAAGAATTCCCTGTCTTCTGTCTTCCAGAGTCCATGCCTGTGGTCCTGTCTAAAACCTCCCCTCCTTGCTGTGCACGCGTCATTCCATTATTGGCGACAGTGACAGGCCAACAACGTGACAGAAAACACTGTGTCTGGAGGCGAGTGGGACGTGATGGGCTTTTCAAGCCTCCCCCTAAATTCTCTGACGTGGGTTCTTCCCTGTTACCTGTGCATCTTCACCTCTGCAGTGGTCTGCGGCGATGGAGAGAGGGGGAGGGGAGAATCTCTGTCTTTTATTTCTTCTCTTGAGAATCTAAGGCCCTTTAATGCTTGGAGTCAAATAAAGTCTTCCATTTAACATTAAGTCTGTTACTTTGTGAACAGTCAGTGGGGTGTACACTCAGGGAAACTAATGTTCTGGGGGGTGTTGGTTTTATTTTCCTAAAATTGTTCTTGCGGCAGCCATAGGGCACCACAATGGGCATTAGAAAATGTAATTTCCAATCCCAGTTTTGTGACTTACGAGCTGTGTGACACTAGATGGGTGTCCCGTTCTGAGTTTTCCTTTCTCCATTGGAAAAATAAAAATTAGTAATGTCTCTTTTCAGTGTTTTTATTTTATGGTGGGGGTAGAGTTTGATGTTAAAATGTGTATAAATTTACTTAATAAGCAATGCAATTTGGGGATTCAAGATGAATGAGTTATGTTCCCTAGTTTATGTTAAGCTAGCTATGCTGTTAGTATGGTCCTTCAAAAGGCTTTCACTTCCACCCAGCCGGTGTGGCTCAGTGGTTGGAAATTGGCCTATGAACCAAGAGGTCACGGTTTGATGCCTGGTCAGGGCATATGCCTGAGCTTGGTCCCCAGTGTGGGGCATACAGGTTGCAGCCAATTAATGATTCTCTCAAATCACTGATGTTTCTATCTTTTTCTCCCTTCCTCTCTGAGATCAATAAAAACATATATTTTTAAAAAGGCTCTCATTTCCAAGGACAAAGTATCCTAGTGTTTGATAAAGCATTAAAGGATAAACACTTGTTTATATACAAGGATTGCCCCCCAAGGTATGAATTCTCAACTGGTCATTAATCTGTGAATCCAGAATATTGAACAATGTTTATTTGATTTGAGAGAGAGAGCGAGCAAGAAACATCGATATGCAAGAGAAACGTCGTTCGATTGCCTCCTCTATGGGCCCCAACTGGAATGGAAACCACAACCTTCCCAGTCATGACTGGGAATTGAACCCACAACCTTTTGGTGTACCAGACGACACTTCAACCCACTGAGCCACATCGGGGTGGGCAAGAATGTTGAGCAACTTTTTAAAATAAAAATATTTACTTCACTTGTTCTTAACCATGTGGGTGTTTAAAAGTAAATAACAGTAGCTTGGCTTTACCCCAAACTTATTATACCAGAATTTCAGGGGTGGGGATTTGTAACTGAGCAACAGACCAAAGTCCCTTGGAGAGAGAAAGATTCAAGTAACTAGATCTAGCTGATTAATCACCCTCCGAGTCAAAGACGCACATTCTGCGTAGCAGGGAGTGTTATGAGCGTTTGGCGTTTAAGCTCCCAGTAGACTCAGTAGGAAGAGCGAGCTACGATGGGCCCGATCGCGCTCCTGGTGCTCTGTCTCTCCTGTTTGCTTCTCCTGTCGCTGTGGATACAGAGCTCGGGAAGAAGGAAACTTCCACCCGGCCCTACTCCTCTCCCAATTATTGGAAACATACTCCAGCTAGATGTGAAGAACATTAGCAAATCCTTAAGCAATGTAAGTATGTTTTGTGTTCTTCCAGCAGCTTGCAATGGATAAGGAAATTAACACCTACTTCTAAATAAAATAGAGTTATTGAAATATGTGTTAAAATAAAATTATTAAAGCATGTCATTGTAAAGCAAATAACTCCCTGTAGAGTATTATTTTTAGTTTTTCATCCACAAAACAGTGAAATAAAATACTAACGCATTTTATGAGTGAGGTACATTAGGTCTCTGCAGACTACAATCAAAAAATAAAGTAGCAAAAGATGGGAGAGCTGCTGCCCTGTTTAGTTTCCCCATTATTTACGGTGATTTTTAGCTGAAGATAAATGATAAGGGAGATGTGTTTGATTAGAAATTTCATTCAAGATGTCACTGGAAAAAGATTTGACTTTGGGTGCTGGGCACACAACGCAATATTCAGATGACATATAGAATTGTACACCTGAAACCTAATTTTATTAACCAATGCCACCCCAATAAATGTAATTTAAAAAGTAAGTCATCTATAATAATAATAAAAGCGTAATATGCTCATTAGGCCGGACAGCCAAATGACCTTCTGGACGTCCTTCCGGACGACCTTCCGGACAAAGCCAGAGCTGTGAGGGCTGAGCCCCTTGCACGAATTTTGTGCATTGAGCCTGTAGTCTACTATATAAACACCATGTTTTGTTCAGAAGAGCTAGGAAAACTGTACTTCTCAAAGGAAGCAAATTATGCCTGAGGTCAAGGAAAAAACTGGGATGAGGAATAGTGTGAAGAGAGAAGTTACCAGGGCCAGCTTGCTGGTAACAGGATCCTTTGGGCACAGTCAGCAGCTCTGTGGCTGCCTGTGGCCCGGACTGGTGAAGGTGGAAGAAACTGCTTGTCCATGAGATGCCACATGTCCTGGCACTGCCCCCGTGGTGTTCCCCTCCTTCTGTGTTTGTAATACAGAGGATCATGAACTGGGCTGGGCCTTAGGATCATCCAGGGTGAGCTTAAGTATAGGATTCCAGTACTCATCACAGGGCTACTGAATCAGAACTCTGATGGCAAGAACTCCCCGGGTGATCCTGGAGGAGCAGGTGGGATCACTGGAGATTGACATATTGCTAAAGGATCCGAGGTTGCATAAATAGAGGCTCAAATTTCAATCTGTACATAGTAGCTAGGGGATGCAGAAAAGGCACTGAAATTCTCTGACATCAGTTTCCTTATTGGTAAGTGGGGCAAATGAACCGCTGATGATGCTGCTTTGAGGATTAATTGTAATATGTGCACAATTTACCCAGGCCATTGCTGGGCACATAAGTGGCAGCTATTAACAATCACCCTCATGTTTATGTATTAATTTCAGAGATATCCTAGGCCATGACACAGAATCCTATCTAATAAAGAGGGAATATGCAAATTAGCCATCACACCGTCACAAAGATGGTGGCGCCCATAGCCACAAGATGGCAGTGCCCAGTCCCCTCAGCCCTGCCTGAGTCCCCCAATCCTTTCAGCCCCGCCGGGGGGTGGCAGGCTCACAGTGTGGCTGGACCCACCCTCAGACCCCCCAGCTGCCCAGGGCCGCCTGAGGCTCAGGTAACCAGGGCCGGCCGAGGCTTGCGCTGCCAGCAGTGGCAGCAGCAGAGGTGTGATGGGGGCATCGCCTTCCTCTGATCGCCGAGTTGCCTCCCGCCCCTGAGGGCTCCTGGACTGTGAGAGGGGGCAGGCCGGGCTGAGGGACCCCCCACACTCCAGTGCATGAATTTTCATGCACCAGGCCTCTAGTAAAAACATAAAACAGGATGATAATATCATTCTGAATCAGGCACAATATATTGCCAAATAGTGACTTCTTTGGCTAACATTTGAATCTCCTTTCCACTTCCCAGCTCTCCAAAGTCTATGGCCCGGTGTTCACTGTGTACTTTGGCATGAAGCCCACGGTGGTGCTGCACGGGTACGAGGCTGTGAAGGAAGCCCTGATCGACCGGGGCGAGGAGTTTTCTGGAAGAGGCAGTTTCCCAGTGGCTGAGAAAGCTAACAAAGGGTTTGGTAGGTGTGCACGTGAAATAGGCATGGGGAGGATGGAAAATAGGAATTTAAAGATCTCTTCAGAAAGCTTGGCCCATCGGTCGGTGTGAACGCCAAGTGTCAGCTTCCTCCTCCTTGTCTGGGACCTCCTTGCCAGTTTCCGTTTCCCTCCTTGTAGGAATCCTTTTCAGCAATGGAAAGAGATGGAAGGAGATCCGGCGCTTCTCCCTCATGACCCTGCGGAATCTGGGCATGGGGAAGAGGAACATTGAGGACCGTGTCCAAGAGGAAGCCCGTTGCCTGGTGGAGGAGTTGAGAAAAACCAATGGTGGGTGATTCTATACACCGTAACTCTGACCTTAACCGACGGTTCTCTTCTCTAATGGGGCCCCTGGACACATTTCAGGGTGGTCAACTCCTTCATAGGGGTGGTGGTGTCAGCCCTCCCGTGGAGGAGTGAGGGTCTGAAGCAGAGCGCCAGGGAGGTTTTGTGTGTCCGTGCTCATTGTGCGTGCACACCCATGATTGTGCATAGTGTGGACAGAAAGGATCATTCATTCCTATTCTCTCTGAATTTTGTTTTCAAATCTGAAATCACAAAGAATAGTTTTGAATCATGTTTTGACAAAGTCAGGGGACAATGTTTTTGCTATAGCATAAATGTGGGTTATTTATGCCAGATCACTTTACCAGGTGATGCTTGTCAGGTGGATGTGCTGGGAATGACCTCATCACACTCTTATGGAGCATGTAACAAGTAGCAGGTGCTTGCATTTTATTGGCCTATATTTGTATGGTCAGCCTCACAGACATTTCTAAGAGTGCCTTTCAGGGCCCAGTCCCATAGTTCGGGCCAATAATGATACCATCTATGGTATTAATCGCTGAGGCATGTCTTTGTACAATTCCCATCACTTATGATTTCTCTGTAGAGATAGCACTATTTTAACCTTTTTCATTCGGATGTCGAGTGTGACTTGACACAGTTAGCATTGGTAGCAGGAATCGAGAAAAAAGCAAGCGAGTGCAAAGGGTTAAACATATTGGCATTAATTACTTTTTGTTACTCACTGTATTGATTTATGTACTTTGAATACATGCTACATTAAAATTCTTCAAAATACAAAAAATGCCAAGTTATAAAATGTTTTATTTAACTAGATTTAAACCATTATCAAGTACAACTTATCCTGTCTTCTCTAAGTAGAATTTGGCTCTGTTTTCAGTTTGCTAAACTTTGCCCCAACTTTGTTGGACTTTGGTTAACAAGTACGTGGCAATTATTTGCCTTCCACAGATGGTGTAATGATCTGAAAAGTGCTTTGTCAAAATGACAATGATTTTTGGCTTGGTTTACAAATTACCCTGTTTTATTTATTTATTTTTTAAACATTTTTTTATTGATTTCAGAGATGGAGAGATAGAAGCATCCTATATAATCCTATATAATAAAAGCCTAATATGCTAAGTGTCCAGTCATTCAGTCGGCTGTTCAACCAATCAAAGCATAATATGCTAATGATATGCTAAAGCCTTTCAACCACTCGCTATGACATGCACTGACCACCAGGGGGCAGATGCTCCAATCTGTAGATTAACTTGCTGCTGGGGTTTGGCCGATTGGGACTGAGCTAGATGGGCCGGACACACCCTAGAGCACTCCCATGGTCCCTCCCTGGCTGGCCAACCTCCTGCATCTCTCCCTGGCCCCGATCATGCAACAGTGGGGTCCCTTGTCCTGGTCTGTGCCCTCTAGCAATCTGGGACCCCTCGGGGGATGTCGGAGAGCTGGTTTCGACCCGATCCCGCAGGCCAGGCCTAGGGACCCCACTGGTGCACAAAATCGTGCGCCAGGCCTCTAGTCAATAAGAGAGAATCATTGATTGGTTGCCTCCTGCACACCCCCTCCAGGGGATCGAGCTTGCAACCCAGGCATGTGCCCTGATCGGAATCGAACCGTGACCTCCTATTTCATAGGTCAATGCTCAACCACTGAGCCACACAAGCTGGGCTACCTATTTTAAATTCTTTCTTCCATATTATGTGAAAGGAAACACGAAAAATCATATTTCACCTGTGAATCGCAGACAGACAAAGAAATCCCCAAGACTTTTCAAATTATCCTTTACCTATCAGGTTAAAATAAAAGTTGTTTTAGCCCTAGCTGGGTGGCTCAGTTAATTAGAATATCATCCTATACACCAAAAGGTTGCAGGTTTCGTCCCCAGTTGGGGGCGCCTACAGGCAGCAACTGATCGATGTTTCTCTCTCACACCAATGTTTCTCTCTCTCTCTCTCTTCCTTCCTCTCTCTCTAAAATTCAGTAAAAGCATATCCTCAGATGAGAATTAAAAATGAAAAGAAAGGTGGTTTTTAAACTTAGAGCCCTGGAACATATTTTTTAAATCCTCACCCAAGGATATTTTTCCATTGATTTTTTTCTTGTTTTGAGAGAGTGGAAAGGAGGGGGAGAGACAGAGAAAAAAAAAACATTGCTGACTGGTTGCCTTCCACAGAGTTCCTGACCTGGGCAGCCTGCAACCGAGGTACCTGCTCTTGACTGGAATTGAACCCAGGACCCTTCAGTCTGTGAGCCTACTCTCTATCTACTGAGCCAAATCAGCTAGGGTCTTGGAACATTTAACAGAGTCTGGCCTAGAAGTCACTAACTAGATATTTCCTTTTATTCTATGCCCTACTATTTCCTCCCCACATTAAACAAAAATTTATAGTATAAAGCAGCAGTCATCAACCTTTCGGACCTCACAGACCACCAGTGGTCTGTGGACCACCAGTTGGCGACCGCTGGTATAAAGCACATAACATGAGATCTACCCTCTTAACAAAGTATTAAGCATACAGTACAGTATCAGGCAGCTAACTCCTCAGTAGGGTTCAAGCTCCACAGGGGAGTGTGCCACCCAAGAAAGATGGCATCTGCAGTATTAGAGAAGGACTCAGAACCGGGTTCCTGGTGGCTCTCTCCCCAGAGCTACAAACCCAATCTTTCTTCATAGAACTATAGTCCACGCCACCCTCACTCTGCCAGAGCCCAGGGTTAGTGGTTGTGAATGAGATTTTGTGTATTGGCTCTTTAAGAGGGCACCTGTGTCTCTAGCAGACTTGCATCTTCCCCGGGTGGACAAAATCCCTGCTAATTTTTACAGCCAGCTATTACATGGGAGCCTCTTCCTGCTTTGTGCTCTGGACTGGATAGCCTGGCTTGGAGTTCAGACGCCACACTTCTCAGGGGGAATCTTTGCAGCTGAGATATCTCTCCAGAATCTCAGCTACCAGCCCTTTTCATGTCTCCACTCTCCCTTCCAGTCTCAATGTGGCTTCTTCTGTAAATCCTTGGTTATAAGACTTCTCTTCAGCTAGTCTTCAGTTGGTTATTCAGGTAGATTGCTCTATATTTTAGTTGTAATTCCAGTTTGGTCCTTGGAGGAGGTGAGTGTACCATCTACCTACTCTGCCACCATCTTGGATCCTCCAGGAGGGAAAAAATTTTTTTAAATATGTTTTTATTGATTTTAGAGAGAGAATAAGATGGGGGAGAGAGAGATAGAAACATTGATGAGACCACAAACCAGTGACCTCATGATACATGGGACAATGCTCAATCCTTTGAGCCACACTGGCCAGGTGGGAGGGAAATTTTTTTAAACATTGAAATAAAGATTTAAAAGAACTCCATTTTTGTTTCACAAACGTGGGATTTATGTTTGAAATAAAAAATTCTCATTTCATTTTTATTTTAGGCAAAAAGAATCCATTTTATAATAATTGTTTACTTGTATTAGCTTTTCTTGTCATACAACAAGGATGCTTCCTGCTTCTTTACGCTTATTTTTTCAAATATATGAATTCACCCACAATCTTCCTCTCTATAGCTCCCTCTCTGTTGCTTCTACACATGATTCTTTCAATTATTCATTGTACATAAAACATCGTGAGGTCCCTATTCTTTCTCTGTATCAGCACTTAATTTTCTACAGGTTTTGCAGACAAATGAAATTCAGCACTAACTTTAATTATGACATGATATGAAAATGGCCTCTTTAAATGTTTTTTTTTTTTTTTTTTCTTTTTTTCCTCCAAATTAACAGGCATCTTGGATGAAAAGACAATTTGTACTTGGGTACAAATAAAGACAATGGGTATAAATTGAGTATTTTTTTTCAGAAAACCTTTATTTAACTAGCTAGGTTGAAATAATATACTCAGGTTAAGCTAAAATAATGCATTGATTTTATGCATGTTGAATATTTTGCTGTTCGGAAATTTGTAGGTAAGATAATTGCTTTATAGTTTCTAAAATTACCTTTACCTGTTATTTCATAATCAAAGTGTTCCATATGTATATCCTAATGGTGTTTTAAAATTGTTTCTGATTCTTTAGCATCACCCTGTGATCCCACTTTTATCCTGGGCTGTGCTCCCTGCAATGTGATCTGCTCCATTATCTTCCAGAATCGTTTTGATTATAAAGATAAATTTTTTCTAAACATAATGGAAAGGTTTAATGAAAATGTCAAGGTTCTGAGCTCTCCATGGATTCAGGTGAGGCCAAGATTGTTTCTTCACGAGGAATCCTTCATGCTCTTTTCTCCAAGTCCACATGTCTGTGTGTACCAAGCCATGAAGTGAATGGGTGAATGCCACAGTCCTTCCCAGAGCTTAGCATCATGAAGTGCTCATCTGGGAAACTGGGCCGAGCCTTTTAATGATAGACTAGAAAAGAAATGGCCAGAATACAGATCTTGAATTCAACCCCATTGACCCTGTCCAGGATATTCCTGCTAAATTCCAAAGCCCAATTTCCCATAAAATACTTTGATAACTTCCCAAAAACATACCTATAGTACTAAATGGACTTCTGGGTTTCTTCTTGAAAGGATTCCATTACCCACAGGTCTTGTCATCTAGTCAACACTTGGTGACTTCTTCAGTACATTAGTTGACAGAAATATATGCAAGAAGGGAGAATATTTGGGACCACAGATGCTGCTAGGGAACACTAACTAGGGTAAGAGTATTTGATGCTTTAGTTGGCATCTTAACTTACAAGGCAATTGTTTGGGGGATGACAAAATGATTGGTTACATGGTGTACGAACCATGCACAAACATCACAAGTTGACCCTGTACAAGTTGACATGTTCTGTACTCTGCCTAAAAGATAATGATGTGGTCTTAAAGAAGTCTCTTACTAGTAACTGCCCTGTGCACAGTTACTTTATATATAAAACTAGAGGCCTGGTGCACGAAATTCGTGCACAGGGCGGGGGGGGGAGGTTGTCTCCTCAGCCCAGCCTGCACCCTCTCCAATCTGGGACCCCTCAGGTGATGTCCGACTGCAGGTTTAGGCCCGATCTGCAGGACAATCTCACAATCCAGGACCACTGGCTCCTAACTGCTCACCTGCCTGCCTGCCTAATTTGCACCTAACTGACCCCCCCCCCCCCCGCAGGCTTGGTCACCCTCAATGGCCCCCCCTGCAGGCATAGTCGCCCCCAACTACCCTCCCCCAGCCTGGTCGCCCCTTAGTGCCCCCCCATCGGCCTGGTTGCCCTTCACTGCCCTCCTGCCGGTCTAGTCACCCCCAACTACCCCCCCTGCCAGCCTGGTCGCCCCACGCAGCCTGCTGCTCTGTCGTTTGGTCACCCCTCACTAACCCCCCTGACAGCCTGGTCACCCCACATAGCCTGTTCCATCGTCCATTCGGTTGTTTCAGATGTGATGGTCGCTTAGCCTTTTACATATGCAGATGTTGAGTTGTATTTCATGGTATCACCAGGACCCTCCCAGTTCTAAGATACTGATTCATCTGAGGCTACTAGACAGAAATAGAAGCAGCAAGGATACATTTTGTGCACTGTATCAGGTTGCCCAAACTCCCTTCCCCTCTGTTGTCATCTACAAAATGTGAGTCATAGTATTTCATGCCATCCCATATTTCAAGATTTCAGGGAAGAATTGATGTAAAAAAATGAGAGAACTGATATGCACCTGTTTTTACACTCTAAGCATGATGTATGCCCATAGAAGTGATTATCATCTTTGCTCCTCTGGTCAGAACTTTCTCCCTCAAATACACCCATCAGTGCAGAAAGTTACATATTTGTAAAATAGAAATGCCCTCAAAACAAAGCCCATATTTCATTAGTATTTAAAGTACAGTTTCTGACTAGGGCTTAGCATAGGGTATATGTCTTCATTAAGTGTTTTTTATCGGATAAACTATCCTTTTCTCTTCTAGATCTACAACCTTTGCCCTGCTCTCCTGGACTATTTCCCAGGGAGTCAAAACAAAGTATTAAAAAATATTGCTTTTGTAAGAAGTTATGTTATAGAGCAAACAAAGGAACATCAAGCATCCCTGGACATTCACAATCCTCGAGACCTTATTGATTATTTCCTGATCAAAATGGAGCAGGTAAAATGTTGCCAAGCACTCACATTATTTGATTGCTTGTGCATCTTGTGGTTCACTGAATACTTTTAGTATTTATCAGAGATATGTCAATGGTCAGGCAAGTAATTCTGACAAGCATCTTAAGGAAATATGGTTGCATGAATCTACACCAAGCAATATGGAAGATACACTATTAGGTTGTTAAATGAACAGTGAATTGTTAAATAAGTGGACTACATTAATCCTGTTTTTTAGGTACTAATAATTTACCTGAGGAGAGACAGAATGATGCCTGACGTAAAAAAGAAACAATTACAAACAAATTAGAAAATACAGAATAGCATGCCATGATGTGAACATGGACATGACCTTGCCCACAGTGTATAAGAGAATGGAAAAGCATGGCTTTACCTTGCTGGGCTTCCTGTACATCCAGTGGTTGGAAATAGATCTTAACATATTTATAGTGAAGGACAGAGGAGAGGATTTCAGAAGGGTGAATGGTGTATATAGAGGTGTAGAGGTTGTGGTGAGAAATAGGTGAATGGAAGAGACAAGCCTTAATTGAATGTAAAATAAATGAATTGGCATAGGAATGGAGTTGGAAGTTGGTGTCGGTAGGCACGAATCCTGCACCATTTGTTGAAAAGACTATTTTTCACACATGAATTGCCTTGGCACCCTCGTCAAAAATCAATTGACTGGATTAAAAATGGCGGTGGAGTAAGTGGATGCTACATAGACATGCTCCCAGGACCAAACTGGAATTGCAACTAGAATACAAAAAAGAATCCTGAATAATCAATGGGAGACTAGCTGGAGAGAACTCTGATAACCAAGGACATAAAGTGGAGACCGCCTAGAGACTGGTAGGAAGGACGGAGATGTGAAAGGGCTGGAGGGCCTCCCACCGATAGCAGCTGAAGTTCCAGAGAGAGATCTCAGCTGTGGGAGGTTGCCACTGAGAACTTTGGGACCCCAGCAGAGAGCACCAGAACTGAGAAAGGTACCCACATAACATCTGGCTGTGAAAAGCAGCAGGGGAGCTGTCTGACAGGGAGAGATGGGCTGGAAATGCAGGCACCCTCTTAAAGGGCCAACACATAAAATTCCGTGTGCAGCCACTCACCTTGGGCTCTGGCAGAGGCAGGGCAGAGTGGACTAGAGTTGTGTGAGCAGAAGTCAGGGTTGGGGGCTCTGGGGTTAGATCTCAGAAGGCAGACACCCTGGTTTCTTGTGCTGAGTCATTCCCTCATGCTGCAGAGGTCATCTTTCTCACGCAGACATTTGCTATCCAGGTGACATTGCCTGAGGGGAAATCACCTTGCCCCAGAGTGTGGAGTTTCTGAGGCCCATTAAGAGACTGAGAATAACAACTAGCCTCCAGGCAGAAGCAACTACCCTGTCCTGTTGATGATTACCTGAGGGCTACTCAAGGCTGCATCCAATTAGTCTGCAGGCAGAGGTGGTCTCTGGAGGCTTTGAGTGTTTGCCTGATCTAATTAGTCAGAAACAGTGGTTGACACTGTCCTGCACTAGAGATTGAGAGGTGTAACAGGGAGAAAGAAATAGAAAACGGGTTTGAAGAAATAATGGCAGAAAACTTCCCTAACCTGATAAAGGAGAAAAATCACACAAGTTCAGGAGGCACAGAGAACCCCAAGCAAGAAGAACCCAAACAGGCCCATGACCAGAGACATTATAATTAAAATGCCAAAAATTAAAGACAAAGAGAGAATCTTGAAGGCAGCAAGAGAAAAGAAGAGAAAAGCAAAGAAAAGAAAAGGAAAGAAAAGAAGAGAAAAGAAAACTGTTACCTACAAAGGAGTTCCCATAAGGCTGACACTGGATTTCTCATCAGAAACTCTACAGGCCAGAAAGGAATGGCATGAAGTACTCAAGATAATGGAAAGCAAGGATCTGAAACCAAGATTACTATGTCCAGCAAGGCTATCATTCAAAATAGATGGTCAAATAAAGAGCTTTCCAGACCAAAAAAAAATGGCAATAAATAAGTACTTAGCCACACTAATAAAAAAGAAATATGCAAATTGACCAGGGAAAGGAAAGCCTATTGCATGAATCTTTGTGCAACGGGCCTCTAGTCAATAATAACCCTAAATGTAAATGGATTAAATACTCCAATCAAAAGGCATAGGGTAGCTGAATGGATACAAAAACATGACCCAACTATATGTTATCTACAAGAGACCCACCTCAGAACAAAAGACACACACAGAATGAGAATGAAGGGATGGAAAAAAAAAATTTTACATGCAAATGGAAAAGAAAACAAAGCTGGAGTAGCAATACTCATATCCGACAACATAGACTGAAGGCCATCAAAAGAGACAACAAAGGTCACTACACAATACTAAAGGGATTGATCCAACAAGAGGATATAAGCGTAGTAAACATATATACACCCAATATAGGAGCACTTAACCTTTTGCACTCAGATGTCGAGTGTGACTCGACACGGTTAGCATTAGAATAAAGGAATCGAGAAAAAAGCAAGTGAGTGCAAAGGGTTAAATATATTAGAAAAAAATTTCTAGAGGATTTTAAGAAAGAGATCGACAACAATACAGTCATAATAGGGGACTTTAACACCCCTCTGACTTCACTGGATAGATCTTCCAGACAAAATCATAACAAGATTTTGTTAAGGACACACTGGACCAGATGGATTTAACTGACATTTATAGAACGTTTCACCCCAAAGCTGCAGAATATACATTCTTCTCAAGTGCACATGGATCATTCACATAGACCACATGTTAGGACACAGAACAAGTCTTTACAAGTTCAAGAGGATTGAAATCATATCAAGGATCTTCTCAGATCACAGTGGAATGAAATTTGAAATCAACTAATGTAAAAACACCCAAAAACATAGAGGCTAAATAGCATGTTACTAAATATGAATGGGTTACCAATGAGATAAAAAAAGAAATAAAAAAGCTTACTGGAAAGAAATGAAAATGAACACACAACAACCCCACACTTCTGGGACACAGCAAAAGCAGTCCTGAGAGGGAAGTTCATAGCATTACAGGCCTACCTCAAAAGACAAGAAAAATTAACAATAACCTATTTTACCCTACAACTTAAAGAACTAGAAAGAGAACAACAAGAAAAGCCAGAATAAGTAGAAGGAAGGAAATAATAAAGATTAGAGCATAAATAAATGACATAGAGACATATATATATATATATATATATATATATATATATATATATATATATATATATATATATATATAAATCAATGAAACCAAGAGCTGTTTTTTTGAAAGGATAAACACCCAAAAATCAATGGCTTTTTTATAGACCAACAACGAATTCTCAGAAAGAGAAACTAAACAAATAATCCCATTTACCATTGCAACAAAGAAATTAAGATACTTAGGAATAAACTTAACCAAGGAGGCAAAGGACCTGTACTCAGAAAACTATCCATTATCTATTGATGGACATTTATGTTGTGTCTGCCTTTGGCTCTTATCAGTAATGATGCTATAACATTTGTATACAAGTTTCTTCATGGACCTGTTTTCATTTTTGTTGGGTACATTCCTAGGAGAGGAGTTGATGGGACATTATGGTAATTTTATGTCTAACATTTGAGGAACAGCCAAGCTTTTCCATGGTGACTGCAGCATTTACATTCCCACCAGCAGTGCATGAAGGTTCTCATTTTTTGACAGTTTCCAATACTTACTTTCTAATTTTTGTAATTATTAAAGCTGTTCTAGTTAATATGAAGTATCCTGTGGCTTTGATTTGCATTTCCTTGATGACCAGTGATACTGAATATATTTTCATGTGCTGTTACCTATTTCTAATCTTCAGATAAATGTCATTTTTAAGTCCTTTGCTTATCTTTGTTGTTGAGCTGTTTTGTTTTTTTGTTTTGTTTTGTTTTCTAAAATTGCACCTTGCAGTGTGTACAAATGAATTATTTTGGATTAACTGGAATTCTGGCAAATGAGTTTGTCAAATAATTTCATCAAACTATTCCTAGGAAAAGCACAATCCACACGGGGAGTTTACTATTGACAACTTGACAATCACCGTGTCTGATTTCTTTGGAGCTGGGACAGAGACGACGAGTACCACCCTGAGATATGCTCTCCTGCTCCTGCTCAAACACCCGGAGGTCTTAGGTACGCCCAGCATGGTGGGAAGGGTGAATTTCAGGAAAGACGTTGGAAAGACATGGCAAGGATATTCCACCTTGTTTCTCTTAGAGAAGTATCATTATTAAAATGCCTTCTGACCTGCTTCATTTTTCCAAGTTTAAAGACGGGAATAATAATGGGACATCTTTCTAAAATACAGCTGATGACTGAGAGGAGTGAAGACACTGTGGGCAGTAGCCAAAGCAATAAAGCATGGTCTGGATTTCCTGGGAGGCTATGTGTGGCAGGCACACGCCAGCATGGGTTGGCCTGGGACTGCATAATGGTTTTATTATGAAAAGGCCACTCACTTTGTAAACAGTGGGTAGATTCCTGCAGAGATCTCGCCTCGTTCTGAAAATGCAGGGTTCTAATGGAAACTCTTCTTACTGAAGCATAAGTGAGAATCCTAGAGACTGAGTGAGGCTGCCTGAGATCATTTCCAGGCTAGAAAGTGTCCTAAAAATTGAGATTCACAAGAAATGTGGCACTATTCAGGCTTAAGATATTGCATAAAGGAATTTTGTTATTTCAGAAGTCTGTTTCCAAAAAGGAGTTGATTGCCAAAACAAGATCTTTTATAAAGCACTTTATGTTAGAAATATACCTTTTTTTAAAAATCCTCACCCGAGGATATTTTTCCTTTGGTTTTTAGAGAGAGTGGAAGCGAGAGGAAAAGACAGAGAGAAATATCGATGTGGGAGAAATATATCAATTGGTTGCCTCCTGCACTAGCCCTGACCAGGGCGTGGGCCAGGGAGGAGCCAGCAACCGAGGTATGTGCCCTTGACCGAAATCAAACCTGGGACCCTTCGGTCCATAGGTCAATGCTCTATCCACTGAGCCAAACCGGCTAGGGCAGAAATATACCTTTATAGAGTTACGGTTATGCATAGCAGTTTAGAAACATACATTATTTTTTCCTGTGTTAAAATCCCACTAAAATGGTTACAGCCTACTGCAAATGAGAATTAGTCTTCTAACGCTGGATAAGAGGAGGTCAGGAAATAGCCAACAAATCTTCAACAAAATTCTGAAATGCAGAGAGCATATAGCAGGAAGATAATGAACTCAGTAGAGAGGATGAAATTGTAACCTCAGTGCCAGAAGAGGAAGTTCCATGAAGAGGAAAAGTTATTTGTGATTCTTAGGCTATATTCCCAGAAGAAGTGGGATCGCTAGGTCAAAAGGTAGTTCCATTGTTAATTTTTTGAGGAACCTCTATACTGTTTTTTCACAGTGGCTGTACCAGTCTGCATTCCCACTAGCAGTGCACGAGGGTTCCCTTTTCTCCCCATCCTTGCCAACACTTGTTGTTTATTTGCCAACACTTGTTGTTAATTTGTTGACGATAGCCATTCCGACAGGTGTGAGCTGACACCTGGTTTTAATTTACATCTCTCTGATGATTAGTGATGTTGAGCGGTTTTTCAAGTCTATTGGTCATCTGTATGTCCTCTTTGGAGAAGTGTCTATTCAGGTCCTTTGGTGCAATAAGACAGCCAGTGAAAGACAAATACCATATGATCTCACTTATATGTGGAATCTAATGAACAAAATAAACTGACAAAATAGAAACAGAGGCATGGATACGTGGAACAGACCAACAGCTGACAGAGGGGAGGGGTTTGGTTAGGCTGGGTGAAAAGGGTGAAGGGATTAGCCAAAGAACATATGCACATAACCCATGGACACAGACAACAGTGTGGAGATAGCCAGAGGGAAGTGAGGGGCTAGGGCTGGGTGGAGGTAGGCAAAGGTAAGGGGGGGAAAAGGGGAGAATGGGGACATCTGCAATAGTGTCAACAATAAAAATCAAGTTTAAAAAAATGTATTTGTGTCCCTACATCCCCATAAGTTTTGGCATGTATGTATGTATGTATGTATGTATTTATATTTTTTATTGATTTCAGAGAGGAAGGGAGAGGGGGAGAGAGATAGAAATATCAATGATGAGAAAGAATCATTGATCGGCTGCCTCCTGCATGCCCCACACTGGGGGTTGAGCCCGCAACCCAGACATATGCCATGACTGGGAATCAAACCGTGACCTCCTGGTTCATAGGCTGACGCTCAACCACTGAGCCACACCAGGTGGGTGTATAAGTTTGGGTATATAGAAGTACCAGAGTCAAAGAAGATAGAAGTAGAAACAGGCTGGAAAAGGTAGCTCTCCCTGCCCAAGTCCCTTTGACAACTCCTTTTACCAGGTAACTTTTTCCCCAATACAACGAGGGAGTTTTACTTTCTAGAGCAGTGGTTCTCAACCTTTTTAATGCCGCAACCCTTTAATACAGTTCCTCATGTTGTGGTGACCCCCAACCATAAAATTATTTTCGTTGCTACTTCATAACTGTAATTTTGCTACTGCTATGAATCATAATGTAAATATCTGTGGCTCTACAGCAGCGGTTCTCAACCTGGAGGTCACGGTTTGATTCCCAGTCATGGCATATGCCTGGGTTGCGGGCTTAACCCCCAGTGTGGGGCGGGCAGGAGGCAGCTGATCAATGGTTCACAGGTTGAGAACCGCTAGCAGGGTCACCTAAGACCATCGGAAAACACAGATATTTACATTATGATTCATTAGAAAGGTTGAGAACCACTGTTCTAGAGAAATGACAGGGAAAGAGTGAGGTGTAGGGCTGAAAAGAAACGGTAGGTAAGAATCTATTTCTTGAATTCAGAGACTCTTAGTTTCTTTCCCCATCCTACTTCCTGAAATTCAGCAGCCAGATTTTTAAAAAACTCCAGAGAGTGAACAGGTGGAGGAAAGACCTCCATAGTTGTCATGCAGATAGAAAATTCCCTTGACATGTGGATCAGAGTGAGTGAAATAAAAGCATCCAACCCAGACACAGGGTCAGGACACCAGGATTAAAAAGAAAATCGCAAAAACTTCCAGAGAGCTGCGTCGTGTCGTGTGTAAGGATTGGGATTCAGAACACCATCAGAATTCTCAAGAGCAACCACCAAATTGTGTATTAACAAGAGTATATTCTCAGACCTGTACGTTTGACAAAAACTTTACACCCCACCCCCTTTTTTTCCCTTTTTCCATCCAAATATCTGTTTTCATGTCAGAGGAAGTCATGGGCTCAAGGAATCAGAAGGGCTCAAAGAAGGAAATTGTCAGGGAGCTTGCTAGATGCCAGGCCTAGGAAGTATCCACTTCAAAATGATTAGGTGGATAAAGCAGGTGTGAGGGGAGACACCAAGAAAAAAAGAAATGATTATCTGGGGTTTCCTAATAATGGGGAAATTGTTATTAGGAGTTAGAAACATCTACCTCAGTATCTAGAAATAATTCTAAATCGATCGTGCCCTCGGCGGTCCCGGGTCTGACTCTTGCTTCAACAGTGTTTGGACGGAACTGACCCCCCAGACCCCGGACGCCCCTTCTTCCAGCCTCTGACCACCTTCCAGCGTCTTATCCAGTCACCACCTTCAGAACCACCTCCGGGACCAGCCAACACACCGGGTTTTTTCCTACCTTAACTCCTATTGCCGAACCATGAGCTCCCAAACCCGTCAGAATTATTCCACCGAGGGGGAGGCTGCCGTCAACCGCCGGGCCTGCATCTGCAGGCTCCCACCTACCTCTCTCTGGGCTTCTTTTTCTCGAGGGCGCGGGCCACTTCTTTCGCGAGTTGGCGGAGAAGCGCGAGGGCGCTGAGCGGCCCTTAAAATTGCAAAACCAGCGCATTCTCTCCAGGACGTGCTGAGCCTCCCCAAGACGAGTGGGTAAAACTCAGGACGCCATGGGAGCCGCCTGGCCTTGGAGAGGAACCTGACCAGGCCCTTTGGGAGCTGCAGCCCCTCAGCTCATGACTTCCGGGAAAACCACTTCCGGGGCGAGAAGGTGCAACTCAGCAAGAAGATGGGCGACACCTGGTTCACCTCCGCAGCTGGCCGGCCCCAGGCTGGTGGGCGAGTATCTCTTGGAAAGGCTCACCCTCCAGCACGACTAGGAGCCTTTGGAGCCCTGAGGCCTTTGAGGGGCCCCTCTGCATTCCCCTGGCGTCTGGCTTTTACTAGAGCCTCTCCCCCAACTGCTAGCCATTCTTTTAACCACCCTGAGGCCCTCTCCCATGCATTGGATCAAATGAAACAATAAAGCTTTCATAGCAAAAAGAGAGAAAGAGAGAGAGGGAGAGAAGGGGGGAGAGAGAGAGAGGGAGAGAGAAAGGGAAGAAAAAAAAGAACTTTAAATCAAGATATAGAAAATTATGAATTGAATGGAAGAATCATGGTTTAGTCCAAGAAAGTACCAAAAATTAAACATCGTCATAGTCATCTTACCAGAGAGGATATACTGTGTAGTCAGAATGACGTTGAAATGTGATCTAACTATATTGGGGAAAACAAAATAAAGGGAATTGTGTGCGTGTTTGTGTGTATTTTATATGAGGTGGGGATGGAGAAGTAAATCTCATCTTCCATACCAGGAAATGAGATATTGTCTAAAAATAGGCAAGTAAGAAATAGAAGTCATTATTTATTTGTTTATTTGAAATAGACTTTTATTGATTTCAGAGAGGGAAAGGGAAAGAGAGCTAGAAATACACAAAACATACAAATACACAAAACATACATTATCATTTAACTTTTCAACCCACATATTATTTTGATATAAAATTGTTTGATTTCCTATTTTTCTTTGTATAAGGACTATAATTTCTTGACCATTTCATTTCTGTTTATATCATCAGGTATGCTTTTATAGGTCTGGGTTGATGTATCTTAAGTCTAACTTGTAGGAGAGCTGTATGTATCTACATGGCAATTATTTCTCTATGTCTGGGTATATTTCTGGGCACATAACTGATTTTTTTTGTTTTGTTTTGTTTTTTTAATATATTTTATTGATTTTTTACAGAGAGGAAGAGAGAGGGATAGAGAGCCAGAAACATCGATGAGAGAGAAACATCGATCAGCTGCCTCCTGCACACCCCCTACTGGGGATGTGCCCGCAACCAAGGTACATGCCCTTGACCGGAATCGAACCCAGGACCCTTGAGTCCGCAGGAAGACGCTCTATCCATTGAGCCAAACCGGTTTCGGCATAACTGATGTTTATAATGACATCGAGACACCCTAGTGCTGCATGTATCCCTGAATCAGTATGTAAACACGGTATGCATTTTCCTGTTTTCCATCTCTCTTACTGTGTCTTATCAGCTAAAGTCCAGGAAGAGATTGACCGCGTGGTCGGCAGAGAGCGGAGCCCCTGCATGCAGGACAGGAGCCACATGCCCTACACGGATGCCATGGTGCACGAGGTCCAGAGATACTTTAACCTCCTCCCCACCAATCTGCCCCATGCTGTGACCTGTGATGTTAAATTCAGAAACTACCTCATCCCCAAGGTAAGATGTGTTTCACCCACACTGACCTCAGTGGTCTTGAAGGTCCCATTTTCACAGTATGGTGTTCATCTTCTACCAACACAAGATGAGAGACGGGCAGGAACCACACTTGTGGCAGCTTGAGGGACTCCAGTGTTTCCAGTTGAGACTATCGACCTGTATAACAGGTTCTGGCATCTGGCAGTGTAGATCTTGCAAATTTGTCCTACTTCTTTAATATTGTTTGGCTAATCTTAGCTACTTACATTTCCAAACTAATGTTAGTATCAGTTTGTCAATTTGCCAAAACAATCTGCTGGGACTTTTACCAGGGTGTCATTAGATCAACTTGTAAAGTCTTAGCATCATGACACATTTAATCTTTCAATTAATAGGTGTGGTATACACTCCCAATTGGGGGGGGGGGCTTTCTTTAATTTTCTTTTCTTTTTTAAAATATGCTTTTATTGATTTCAGAGAAGAAGGAAGAGGGAGAGATAGAAATATCAATGATGAGAGAGAACCACTGATTGGCTGCCTCCAGCACACCCCACACTGGGGATCAAGGCCTCAACCAGGACACATGGCCTGACCGGGAATTGAACCATGACCTCCTGGTTCATAGGCTAACACTCAACCACTGAGCCAAAGTGGCCGGCCTTTAATTTTCTTAATAAATTTTTTCAGTACATGGAAACATAATTGATTTTATTATTTTAATGGCCTTCTATATAGCAACCTTGCTAAATTTAAAATCATTGCTGGTAATTTGTCTCCAGGTTAATCTGCAATTTCTAAATACATCACCCTGCTATCTGGGTTAAATATCCTTGTTTCATCCTTTATTTCTGATTTTCAGGAAAGTGGAGGTTTAACATCTCACTATTGAGAATGATGTTTATGTACGTTTTGGTAGATATTCCTTATGGATTGGGAAGTTTACCCTCTTGTTTTTCATGATTTATTTTGTCCTGAATGTGTATGTGATATTTTCATATCAATTTTCTGCATCTATTGATATGGTCATATACTGGCTTCATTTTCCCACTCAATGTGCATACACAACTGAATTTGATTTGCTACATTTTATTCAGGACTTCTGTATTTATAATGATAAGAAATTTTTGGTCTATAATTTTTCTTCTTCAAAATTTTCTTGTCATATTTCTGATATGAAGGTAATGCTGGTCTCAAAAAAGTAGGTGAAAAATGTGCCCTAATGTAGGTTTATTTTGATTGTCTTCCCCTCTTCTTCTTGTGGCCACTTAGTCATGTCTTTGAAGTACATGGCTATTATTCGTCCGTGTCACAGAACACTTCTCAATGATGCTTTATTTTGGTCCTGTCTAAAGAATATTGCCAGAACAACGTCTCAAAGGTTTACCCTTATCTATTTCTAAAACTTTATAGTTTTAGCACTTACATTTAGATCATTGATCTATTCAGGTAAATTTGTACTGATGGTATGAAATAATGGTCACACTTCCTTTATTTCTTATGAATATCTATTTGAGCAACACGATAGAAACATATTGCCTTTTGTATTTTCTTCTAATCTTAAAGAAAATTTTTCATATATTATTTGTTTAAAAATATACACGGGGCCCTGGCCGGGTTGCTCAGTGGGTGGAGCATGTCCCATACACCAAAAGGTTGTAGGTTCAATTCCTAATCAGGGCATATACCGAGGTTGCAGATCTGATCCCGGTGTGAGCAAGCATGGGAGGCAATTCACCCAACAGTTTTAATGTTAATTGATAAAACTTGACTGGATTAATAATCCTAAAATGAATTGTTGCAAAATGATGGGTTTTTTTCCTAATTTTAACATTCTGTGTTTGTAGGCTAGGATTAATCTGTAATTAAATCTCCCTTGTATATTTTTATTTATTTAAAATTGTTAAGTTATAGTTGGCATACAATGTTATATTAGTTTCAGGTGTATAACATAGTGATTCAGTATTTTTTGTTGTTGTTGTTAACCCTCACCCAAGGATATTTTCCCATTGATTTTCAGAGAGAGTGAAAGGGAAGGGAAGAGAGAAATATCAATGTGAAAGAGACACATTGATTTGTTGCCTTCCACATGTGCCCTGACCAGGGCCAGGGATCGAGCCTGTATCATGCTCTTGATCAAAATCAAACCCAGGACCCTTGAGTTTGAGGGTGATGCTCTATCCAATGAGCCAAACCAGCTAGAGCTCAACATATATTTTTTGAATTTTATTTTTTAACTAGAGGCCCAGTGCATGAAATTTGTGCACTGCGGGGGGGGGGGGGTTCCCCTCAGCCCAGCCTCTGCCCTCTCACAGTCTGGGACCCCTTGCTCCTTACCACCTGCCTGCAGCGGAGGCGGGAGAGGCTCCCGCCACCACCACTGCGCTTGCCAGCCATGAGCCTGGCTTCTGGCTGAGCAGCACTCCCCCTGTGGGAGTGCACTGACCACCAGGGGGAAGCTCCTGTGTTGAGCATCTGTCCCCTGGTGGTCAGTGCACATCATAGCGACTGGTCGTTCTGCCGTTGGATTTGCATATTAGGGTTTTAATATATAGGATTATAGTTTACATTCAATATTTTTAAAATATATTTTTATTGATTTCAGAGAGGAAGGGAGAGGGAGAGAGAAACATCAACGATGAGAGAGAATCATTGATCAGCTGCCCCCTGCACACCTCCCACTGGGGATCAAGCCCACAACCAGGGCATGTGCCCTTGACTGGGATCAAACCTGGGATCCTTCAGTTCGCAAGCCAATGCTCCATCCACTGAGCCAAACCAGCTAGGGCTACATTCAATATTATTTTGTATTAGTTTCAGATGTATAGCATAGTGGTTATACAATCATATACTTTACAAAGTTTCCCCTCCGTAATTTTAGTGCCCACCTGACACCATATATAGTTATTATATTGTTAACTATATTCCTTATGCTGTACTTTACATCCCCATGACTATTCAACATTTATTTATCTTATGTGCTCACCACACTAAGTCGCGTAACCACCTGTCACCATGCAAAGCTATCATACTATTATTGATTATTATACTGCTCTTCGCCTTTTTTATCCATCCCTCCCCTTCTTCCCTCTGGCAACCATCAGTTCTTTTCTTCTATGTTTTTAAATCAAGACAAACAACATGGCAATGATAAGACTAATAGTTGTTACAAACAATCCACATGGCAAAGATAAGACTAATCGTTGTATTTATTGTCATTACTACAGAAAATATTATTTTTTATTAGATCAGATGTCTGTTTATAAAAGCCCTATGAATAGATAACTCCAGATATTTCAAGTTCCAAATTCTGTTTTTTAAACCTTCCATTTTATAATCCATCTATGAAATGAGTGAAGGTTGAAGTCATAAAATAAAGTAGGTAGTGGAGACATACAGCAGTGTCCAAACGTGGTGATGAGCAGAATGGATTCAGAAGGCCTGCCACCCTAGGACCCATGTACTCAGTACTTCAGATGCTATTGGAATTCACTTTAGCAACATCCCTGTCACTGGTCTTAAACTGCCCGTTGTTTATTACTTGTTATCTCTGGCTCACAATGCCACACCCCTTCTTAGGACCTAGGATTCCTCATGTATAGATCATAAAATTGGACTAAAGGACTTGCTCCACAACTTCTTTTTTTTTCTTCTTTCAAATTTTAACAGCCAGTAGTTAGTCTTTTTTTTATATGTAAATATATTGTTACTGATTTCAGAGAGGAAGGAAGAGGGAGAGAGAGATAGAAACATCAATGATGAGAGAGAATCATTGATTGGCTGCCTTCTGCATGCCCCCACTGGGGATTAAGCCTGCAACCCAGGCATGTTCCCTTGACTGAATCGAACCCAGGACCTTTCAGTCCGTAGGCCCAAGCTCTATTAACCGAGCCAAACCAGCTAGGGCTCCACAACTTCTTCATAACTCACTTTTCCTTCTGTTCTTTCCAGGGCACGACCATTATAACATCTCTGACTTCTGTGCTGCGAGATGACAAAGAATTCCCCAACCCAGAGAAGTTTGATCCTGGCCACTTCCTGGATGAGGCAGGCAACTTCAAGAAGAGTGACTACTTCATGGCTTTCTCAGCAGGTAATACAAATTTATTTTCTTCTCTTTTTTTTTCAAAATATGTTTTTTTAATTGATTTTTTTTTTTTAAGAGAGAGAGGAAGGAAGGAGAGATGGAAACAGCAATGAGAGAGAAATATTGATGGGCTGCCTCCTGCACGGCCCCTAATGAGGGTTGAGCCTGCAACCCAGGCATGTGCTCTGACCAGGAATCAAATCGGTGACCTCTTGGTGCATGGGATGATGCTCAACCAACTGAGCCACACTGACTAGGCTACGAATTTATTTATTTATTTATTTATAATATATTTTATTGATTTTCCACAGAGAGGAAGGGAGAGGGATAGAGAGCTAGAAACCTCGATGAGAGAGAAACATCGACCAGCTGCCTCCTGCACACCCCCCACCGGGGATGTGCCTGCAACCAATGTACATGCCCTTGACTGGAATCGAACCTGGGACCCTTCAGTCCGCAGACCGGCGCTCTATCCACTGAGCCAAACCGGTTTCGGCAGGCTACGAATTTATTGTCGTTGGTACTTCACAGGGCAGGGTATTGTTTGGGAATCAGTTGGAACTTACATAGCCCTCACCCTGGGACTGGTAGAACTGCTCTTTGTCCATGGCCAGACGCACCTCTCCCCAGGCCCACACACTTTCTCTCCTCATGGCCCACCCTTGTTATTAGGCCAGATCACCGGGGTTTGGGAGAGTTGACTCAGTTCTTCCAAGTTCAGAAATGAAATCTGAGCTTGGTACTGGAAATATAAGCAAAGTGCATGCATCCCAGCCAAAAAGAGCAGCGTGGTACAAAACTGGGAACTTCAGGGTGTGTTGGAGATTGATGAAGAGTAGGTATACGTAGAGCAAGAACAAAAGCTATGAAAATGTGAAGAACGATCATGAAACATCAGGCTACAGACAGAAAGTACAACCAATGTATGTGTGTTTCTAGAAAAAGACTGATAGAAACCTGAAAGAGAAGTTATAAAGTGAGAACACTTAATGAAATACTTGGTAGAGTGCTGATTCTCAATAAATATTTGTTGAAAGAAGAATACCTGTTAGGATAAGATATTGGGTGGACAGGATATATGTCCATCCTTTGTCCATCTGTGTATCCAACCATTCTGCTATCCATCCATCCATCCATCCATCCATCCATCCATCCATCCATCCAACAATTAATCAAATAATTACTGCACAGTCTCTTTCTGGCATCCAGAAAATCAGTGTTCAAGGATTATCTACTCTCTCTGTGTGTTATTTTTCAGGAAAACGGATGTGTGCAGGAGAGGGCCTGGCCCGCATGGAGCTGTTTTTATTCCTGACCACCATCTTACAGAATTTTACCTTGAAAGCTGTGGTCGATGTAAAGGACCTTGACATCACCCCAGTTATGAATGGGTTTGCTTCTGTGCCACCTCCTTACCAGCTCTGCTTCATTCCTGTGTGAGGAAGGACAGACCTTCTGTCAGCAACTCCTTCTCATCTGGGGCATCGTTCCTCTCTTTCCCTCTTCATCCCTTTCCTGGGGGTCTCTTCTCTGACCTCTCTTCTCCTCATCACCCCCTTCACTCAAGATCCAGGAATATTCAGCCTCCATGAAAGGAGAATTTCCTGAGTCTCACTGGGAAACAGATCTTCTCTTCTCCATACTCGGAAACATTTGTATTGGCCACATGTATGCTAATACAATGCTGAGTGGTACTGTGTAGCCAATATGAATAGAGCAAGCTGATTACTGTGCGCCAGGGCAGAGCCATTTCTCCTCTGCATGTTCTCAATAAAAAGCATCATTTGCTGAGCCCGATCTCAGACTTTCCTTCCTTTGTGCATAAGGCAGGTAAAAAAGTGAAAGAAAGTTGCCCTAGCTGGTTTGGCTCAGTGGATAGAGCATCGGCCTGCAGACTCAAGGGTCCCGGGTTCGATTCCAGTCAAGGGCATGTACCTTGGTTGCAGGCTCCTCCCCAACCCAGGCTCTGGTCGGGGCTCGTGCAGGAGGCAACCAATTGATGTATTTCTCTCTGTCTTTCCCTCTCTCTTCCACTCTCTCAATGGAAAAACATCCTCGGGTGAGGATTAAAAAAAAAAAAGAAAGTAATACAAAGAGGCCTGCTGGTCCTCCTAAGGAGAAGCACAGAGAAGGACGAAGGGGACGCACACAGAAAAGCTCTCGTGGCTGTGTGTCACTTAGAGTTACCTGAGGTATGGATTTAAAAGAGAGAAAAATTGTGTTCAGGAGCAGTTTCATTGTGTAGGGAAATACTGGGATCGGGATCAGTAATAGCGAGGAATTAAATACAAAGGAAGCCACAGAAACCTAAAAATAAAAATCAGAGCAGAAATTAAAAAAAAAAAAAAACACTACAACTTGTAAACAGGAAATCAATAGAGAAAATTAATGAGAAAAAAAAAGCTGTTTTTGGAAGTTCAGTAGAATTGATAAACCCATATAGCCAGTACCCCCTGAAAAGAGAGAAGACACAAATTACTGTTGTCCAAGTGAGAAGGAGGGCCACTGCTTTGTTGCCATGGACATTAAAAGGATCATAAAGGAATATTCTGAACAACCCTATGCCCACACCTAAATGAAACGGGCCATTTCCCTAAGCACAGTCAGAAATGACATGAGAGAGTAACAGCAACAGGTCCTTCAAGAAGATCACATGAATCTGGGGGGCCTGGGATCATCCTGGGAGCTCCTTACCCCGGAATCTGGGGGGGCCTGGGATCATCCTGGGAGCTCCTTCCTCCGGAACCTTCCAGGGAACAGGGGCAGCTCTGAGTGGAGAAGGGAAAGCCCTGTCGAGGTGCAGCTCATGTGAGGAATCCCATCTGCATGCCCCCCCTCCAGTGCACCTACACTGCTGAGCGAGGCCTCACGGCTGCCTGGACCCCACACGGCCAGGGGACCAGCCCTCAGAGCATCCAGCCTCTGGCCCTCCACACACTCTCACCACTCCCCACCCAGTTCAAAGCTATTATTATTATTTTTAAATATATTTTCATTGATTTCAGAGAGGAAGGAAGAAGATAGATAGAAACTTCAATGATGAGAGAGAATCATTGATCGGCTGCCTCCTGCACGCCCCCCGCCCCCCTAACTGGGGATCCAGCCCACAACCCAGGCATGTGCCCTTGGCCAGAATCAAACCTGGGACCCTTCAGTCCGCAGGCCGACGCTCTATCCACTGAGCCAAACCAGCTAGGGCTACCGGCTAGGGCAAAGCTATTATTTTAATCAACAGATATATATTAAGGCCCAGAAGCATCTTTTGCTTTCTCTTCCCACGGGGGTACAGATAACATGAAGATCGAGGAAGAGTGTTTTGATAAATCAAGGGATTTTAGTACCTGAACTGCTCACAAAAAATGTGTGCCTTGGGGAAAGTGGACGAACCTGTGGAATTGAGATCTGCTACTTATAGTATCTAGACTGCACAACAGAACAAGAACAACATAAATGATGTCTATTTAATAAAACTTCTGAAAACTGTTATCACCGTCAAGATGCAAAGTGAACACAAGCGAAACCAGTAAGCAC
Organism: Ia io; assembly: GCA_025583905.1. Classification (NCBI taxonomy): domain Eukaryota; kingdom Metazoa; phylum Chordata; class Mammalia; order Chiroptera; family Vespertilionidae; genus Ia; species Ia io. The sequence goes on along the minus strand of JAJQQW010000012.1, from coordinate 23,383,152 downwards.
TTGTTCTTGGCTGAACAGCTTCGCCCTCAGACAACCCCCTGCTTGCACATTCTTTTCACAGCTACCCCTCCAGGATCCGCCCGATGTGGGGGACTCTCTGGTGACTTCCATGAACTGCTTCCTTGTAATTTCTCCAGATTGAAACATTGTTCTCTGGGAGAAAGTGAGATTTATCAAGCTACTCCAGCATCGCCAGGATTAATTTTCCACCACATCACTGGACTTCAGGAAAGGGACCCACTTCCATCCCAGCCCCACAGCTCCTGCCCTGGAGTGAGTTCTGGGAACAGGCTGGAGCACCTGGTTTGTCCTGATTTCAATCCCTGACCTCATTCACTCATCACACAGTCATTCCTGAAGTACATTCTGAAAGACAGTGTAGCTTGTTGATTAAGATGTGGCTTCTGAAGTCTGATGGTCAGGGTGCAAGTCCTGTCTCTGCCACTTAATAAACTAAGTGTCCTTGGGCGGGGTATTTCACCTTTGTGTGCCTCACTCTTCTCATCTCTGAAATGGGGATGGTAGCAGTCCTGACGTCTGAAGGCTGTTGTGAGGATCACATGAGATGATTCAGCCAGAGCCGTGGTCGGCAAACTGCGGCTCGCGAGCCACATGCGGCTCTTTGGCCCTTTGAGTGTGGCTCTTCCACAAAATACCATGGCCTGGGCGAGTCTATTTTGAAGAAGTAGCATTAGAAGAAGTTTAAGTTTAAAAAATTTGGCTCTCAAAAGAAATTTCAGTCGTGGTACTGTTGATATTTGGCTCTGTTGACTAATGAGTTTGCCGACCACTGAGCCAGAGCATACTGTCAAACGCTAAAAACGTGAGCTTATTTGTGGGTTCTGGTACCCACACAGGCACTGGAATCCAGATGGAGAAGATATTGTGTTTCTTTAGACTTGGTTTTACGAAAGTCTGGACCACTTACTGGCCTTGTGATTTTGGGCATGTTAGTAAACATGTTTGTGCCTCAGTGTCCATATCGGTTAAATGGGGGTGGATTAAACTGTACCAATTTCCCTGAATTATGAGGACTGAATATGTTGTTTTATATAAGAATAGAGTCGACCATATCATAAATACTTCAAAATTATGTCACTGTGAAGATTGTTTTTACCTATTGCATATTGTAAAGATGCACCACAATGTACTTACCACCTCCAGAGGCACTTTAATTTTTTTCAAATCTATCATGAATAATCATGAAACGAATGTCCACATCCATACGATTAAGGGACACATTCAAAAATATCCATGAAATAAGTGCATAAGAAGTGGAATTGCTTGAAAGACAGGTATTTGCATTTACATTTTAACAGACATGGTCAAATCCACCTTCAAAGAGAAATTCACTCATTCATTCTTCATTCATTCAAGTAGTCATTCATTTTATCAAATATTTACTGAGCCAATATGTGCCAGGCACTACTCCAGCCGATTGATATTTGTTAGTGAGCAAAACAAAGATCCTTGCTCACCTGGAACATGTATGTTAGCAGATGGTAGGTACACATGAGTAATTCAGTGTGGTTTTAATTTTTATTCCCCCCCAACTAATGAAGTTGAGGACTTTTTCTCATGTTTATTGACCACATGAAAATCCTCTTCTGTGAAGTGACTATTCAAACATTTTGCCCATTTAAAAAATACTTGGATGTCTTTGTGCTGTTTTTAGTTCTTTATGAAATCTGGATATAAGTCCTTTTGTGGATATATTCATTGGAAATATTTTTCCCAGTCTGTACCTTGCCTTTTGAGTATCTTAAATGGTATCTTTTGATGAATAGATAGGAGTTTAAATACTAATTTAACTAAAGACCTATTTATCGATCTTGTATAATTAGTACTTTTTGTGGCCCATTTTAAAAAAATTTTTGCAGAGTTCAAGGTCTAAAGACTTTCTCTTATGTCTCACAGTAGAGGCTTTATATAATTTAATTTCTTTTGTTTTGTTTTGTTAATCCTCACCTGAGGATATTTCTCCATTGATTTTTAGGGAGAGTGGAAGAGAGAGGGAAAGACAGAAAGAAACATTGATGTGAAAGAAACATGTCAATTGGTTGCCTCCTGCATGAGCCCCGACCAAGGGCAACAGAGGTTCGTGCCCTTGACTGGAAATCGAACCCGGGACCCTTTGGTCCGCAGGCCGACGCTCTATCCACTGAACCAAACCAGTTAGGACTATCGCTTTATTTCTTAAAGGATGGGAAAATTAGAAGAGACAGAGCTCGGGAATGCCATTCCTCCTGTTACGAAAGAGGTGGATAATGGCTAACACACCAAACAGAGAGCGTCTGGGTCATTCAGATGAGGCGAGAGTCTTGTTCTGCAACCTGCCCCTTCCTCAGATGGGAACGAAACAAAGCTCATAGGAGGGCGGTACAGAGCCGAACCCACTGATAACTGGGCTGGTGTCAATGTCCTTCGGATCAACCAGAGGTTTCAAGGTGAAATGCTGCAAAATGTGGGTCAGTAGTAAAAACAACTCCATGCGGGCCAGGCCTTCTCCAACACAAACTCTTTTTCCTAAAAATGACACATAAATTAAATATGCATTTCATTCTATTTCTGAGTTAGTACACAAAGAGGCTTAAAAAAGATGGGACGAATACGTAAATAAATATATTAATAAAAGCCGAATTAACCTATGGCTTCTCCTACCTACATTGAAACCTGGTTTTCTTCATTTCCTCAGCACAGGTTTTGTGTGCATGCTATATGAAAAGATCTTTTCTGTGCACCCATGTTGGATTGGCTTTGCTGAGACCTGTCAATGACATCTTTCTACACACACACACACACACACACACACACACACACACACACACACACCATGACATAAGACACACACTGTACTTTTCCATCTACCTCCAACCCAAGACTCAACAATAGGTTTGTGTCTCCTCACTGGATTCTAAAGGATAATCTTAACCTTGTCATGTCCCTGCTTTACAAAATTTCAAGAGCTTACCATTGCCAAGTATAAAAGAAACATCACAACTAGCCACAAGCACTACCATTCACTAATTCCCAAACAGACTGGCAACCTCAGGTGTTATCGCAGATTCCAGTCATTCCTCCAAACGGAACAGCCTTCCCCTCTGCTCTGTCGGCTGATATTCTCCACATCTTTCTGGACCCAGCTCAGAGGTCATTTATCCTATGCAAACTTCTTTGACATGCTCAGGGTATGTAATTCACTCCCTCATCAGTTTTCCTCAACCCTCACTAATGCTTCTAATACAGCACACTTCACACGAAATTCTAATTATTCACCTGTCTCACAGACTGGAACATACGCTCTTAAGGTAAGGCCTTAGATCTTGTAATGGGACCCACAGTGTCAGGACAAAAGCAAGCCTGCAAGCCCTGTGATGTGAATAGAAATCTCCAGTAGGCGCATTATACAGGAAGAAAGATGATGAGGAGGATAGCGGTGTCTTGCTTTGGGATCATCTCTGGGAATTGCACATAATTTGCTGCCATGAGACCAAATGATTTTCTTAGATATCTAATCAGGAGCCAATCTCCAATTTTTGCCTCTGTTTCAGTGACTTTTATAGGAAAGGCCCTTTGCTCCCTACTCTTCCCGCTGTTTCTCCATTGGAGTGTGCTGAATATTCTCTATTTCTCCTGCCTCTCGGTCCATTCTGTGTGCTTTTGTCTTTTATGCTTGCTCTGTGTTGAGGAAGCTGATTTTATGGACTGCATAAACCCTGAAGTTAGTTCCTTCTGGATTCTGAATAAACTCAGAGGACTAGGTATTGAAACAGCCAGAGTATTCATTTCCTCAATCCCACCCTGCCAGGCCACAGGTTAGCCAGTGGCTGTTCTCCTCCCCCTATAGATGCATCTCCATTTGAGGCATCCTGTCTCTGCTAAAGATCTTGCCCTAGCTGGTTTTGCTCAGTGGATAGAGCATCAGCCTGCGGACTGAAAGGTCCTGGGTTTGATTCTGATCAAGGGCATGTACCTGGGTTGCAGGCTCAATCCCCAGCCCTGATCACATGTGGGAGGCAACCAATTGATGTGTCTCTCACATCGATGTTTCTCTCTGTCTCTCCCCATCTCTTCCACTCTCTCTAAAAATAATGAAAAAATATCCTCGGGTGAGGATTAACCAAAAAAAAAAAAAAAAAAAAATCTATTTGGGTTCCAGTAACCGCCTCCTTCCCTCATTCCTTCCATCCTCGGATGGGAATGTCTTTCTGCTGGTGCTCGCCCCTCAGAACCTTCGCACACCTCGTCACTTCCCTCAACCCTCCCTCACCTCTGAAACAGTCTTTTCATTCAACTTTCTTTAGTTGATCTTTTGAGTATGCCACCTATTTTTTCCCCAGGACCCTGACAAATTAAAGAAAGATACTCAAATGCTTCCTGCAAGAAACTTTCCCTTACCCCCCAACTACTCTGCCCTCTGCCCCTGCCCCCTGGGCTCCCACAACAGCCCCTCAAAGACCATTGCCTCTCTGGGGTCTCACTGCCTATTAATTTGGCCTCCTCTTTAGTAGAGAGAGGGTCTACTTCTTATTCACATTTAATCCTTGGATCTGAAATGAGTCTGCTACATATAGGGTCCTAGTAAAGTGTATTGAATGAACTGGCTACTCAGAGAAGGGGAGGAAAGTCTTGTGGAATTGAACTTCTAGGAGGAGCTCTTAGGCATCTCAGTGGTGGGTTATGGGACAGAACTCAGTGAGGAGCCTCCAATCCAAAGAGAAATAACCTGGACTTTGGGAGTGGTGCCTCTGGCCTCATGCAAATGACAATTTGTCCAGCCCAGTGTAGTCCCCATGCAAAGCCCTTCCTTGTCTCATTTGACCTCTGGGTATAGAGAAAAAAATGAAGCTTCCTTGCCTGCTGAAAAGGGCATGAAGTAGTCGCTCTTCTTAAAGTTGCCACTTTCATCTAGGAAGTGGCCGGGATCAAACCGGCCTGGGTTGGGAAACTCTTTGTCGTCATGCAGGAGAGAAGTCAGGGATGTGAATATGGCTGTGCCCTGATATAAAAAGAAACAGATAAACTGGATTATAAAGAAGGTTACGGAGCTTGGAAAAAAAAGTCCCTCGTCTACTCCTTTTGATTCATAGGTGAGGAGATTGAGGCATAAAAGGAGGATTTATTTACTTCATGACACAGAACAAATAAAAGACCGAGGCTAGCAGGTCTTCAGTCGTATGATGCCAGTTCATGGACCCCAAGGCCATCCTCTTCCGTTTGGAGCCCGACACCAGCACTTGCTTTTCAGGAAACTTAGGGCTGCTCCCTGGAGAGCACTGTTCTCCAGAAATTGATTGCACTCTCGTCTGAAAGAGCTGGTGTCACTGGGAACACCGCCCATCCTCTTTGAAACCAAGTATTGAGGTCTTCCTCAAAACTCTACCTGCCTGGCCACATTCTTGAAAGCCCTTTACTTCCCAATCAGAATGAAAAACTGGTACGACTCCCCTCCTACCACTATGCTCTTTCAATTGAATTGTTGCTTTTTTTCTTCTTTTTTTTTTCATGAAAATTTTGACCACTAAGTGAAACAGATAGTTGAGGAGGCAGGGGGAGTGTAGGATACTGGCTCCGTGATCAGAGTAATAAAACATTCACCGGGAAGCAGTAAGTGGACAGCAGCCTGGGCTAAGGGACAGGCAGAGTGTCCTGAAAATCCTATGGGAACCTAAGCAGGATTACATTTATACAATAGTGTCAACCAACTAGAAGGAAGGGAGCGTGTCATCGGAGGGTGAGGAGCCTGAGCCAGGAATGTGCAATGCCTGTAGGAAGTTAGGCAGCCTGTGATTCTAACCACAGTGAGGGTGGGAACCTGAGGTTCCAATGGAGGAGTGTAGATGAAACATCTCTCACCTTCGGAATGACGTATTCTCTGAACTTAATGTCCTGGTTCACCATGTGGGGCAGGTTGTTGGGGACGAGGTCAATGTATCTCTGGATCTCGTGGATCACGGCATCCGTGTAGGGCATGCGGCTCCTGTCCTGCATGCAAGGGCTCCGCTCTCTGCCCACCACACGGTCAATCTCTTCCTGGACTTTAGCTGGCGAGGTAGGAATCAGAATTTATGTGAGATGAAAAGACTTTTAAAATGATCTTCTTGATTTTGGTTACATTGTAGTGGGAGATGGGGAGAAGGGAAAAGTACACATGGCTACTACCTCCTTAAGGGAAAAATAAATAAACAGAATTTCAGTCTCCTGGCAAATTGGAATCTCAGGAGAGACTTCACCATACGTACATGTAAAACCCAACTGTACCATGAAATTCATTTCTCAACTCTGATTCTCTACTTTGTGTATATTTGTTTGATAGACTCAGGGGTCTGAGATCTTGAAGGCTCACTACAAACCATGTAGTTTAATCTTTGTGTGTGAAGCTTTTGTTTTATTAAATCCTTAACTTCCAAGAGGGTAAGAACTAGCCAGTGAAGTAAATGCTTAATAAATAGAGCAACCAAATAAGACGTTTAGTTGGCTCTGCATATAGGAACAAAAAGTAATTTAACATTTACTTAGCAGGCAAAATTTGACAGGCATGTTGCACTATTTATTGTTGCACCTTATAAATTTCTCAAAAACAGTACTATGTGTTGGGTATTAGTTTGTGTATCTTAAAAATGAGGAAATAGGTCCAGAAAAACCAATATATTTCTTAAGGACATCCAGGTATTATGTGGTCTTTCTCATTCCCAAGCCTACAATCCTAGAAATTGAATAGGATTACTGAAAGTAGTTGTTAATGAATTATATTTTTCCTTTATCTACAAAGGGTATCGTGTTAATAATACAGAGCTTAAGTAAGACTATTCATTAATTAAAAACAAATGCTTGTTAACTTTTCCTTTGTGGGAAAGGCTCTGAATGTTACGAGGTATTTTCGTCTCCCTTAAACAGATGAAGAGCAGGTCTGACACCAGTGCAGGAAGGACAGGGACCTCTGCCCTTCAAATCTCTGCTGCTTTTTAAATAAATTTTTCTGAAACAACTGGTGTGGCTCAGTGGTTGAGAGTCGATCCATGAACCAAAAAGTCATGGTTCAATTCCCGGTCAAGGCACATGCCCAGGTTGCGGGCTCCATCCCCAGTAGCAGCCAATCAATGTGTCTCTCTCACCATTGACGTTTCTATCTCTCTATACCTCTCCCTTCCTCTCTCTCTAAAATCAATAAACATATATTTAAAATAAATAGTTTTTTTCTCTTTTTGTAATAATCTAATTTGAATGTAATTCATCCAATGATAGGAAGATGTGTTAGTGATGGAAATTTTCTTGTACATTGTGCAGGCAGATGAGGAGTGGGATAGTCATAGTGTTGCCTGCCCATTTCTACCTGAAAAATTTTTTAAATATATTTTTATTGATTTCAGAGAGGAAGGAAGAGGGAGAGAGAGATAGAAACATCCATGATGAGAGAGAATCATGGATTGGCTTCTTCCTGCAAGTCCCCCACTGGGGATTGAGCCCACAACTTGGGCATGTGCCCTTGACCAGAATCGAACCTGGGGCCCTTCAGTCTGCAGGCTGATGCTCTATCCACCGAGCCAAACCGGCTAGGGCTCTACCTGAAATTTTTAAAAATACATTTTATTGATTTTTTACAGAGAGGAAGGGAGAGGGAGAGAGGATCAGAAACATTGATGAGAGAGAAACATCAATCAGTTGCCCCTTGCACACATACTGGGGATGTGCCCGCAACCAAGGCACATGCCCCCGACCGGAATCGAACCTGGGACCCTTGAGTCCACAGGCCAACGCTCCATCCACTGAGCCAAACCAGTTAGGGCTCTACCTGGAATTTTTATCCTGCCCAACATCTGAGAGCATACCTGTGACCTCTGGGTGCTTCAGCAGGAGGAGGAGTCCATATTTCAGGGTGGTGGTCGTTGTTTCCGTCCCCGCACTAAACATATCCCATATAGTCGCGATCAAGTTGTCCATGGTAAACACAGACTGTTTATTGTGCTTTTCCTAGGAATGATGTATTAGAATTACTTGATAAATTAAAGAGCCTTTGAGATACCATACATAACTCCATATAACATCATTATTTGCTTAATTTGCTTATTTGACCAATTAAGCCAGACGTTAGAGAGTATAATAGCTAAAGGTAAAGTCAGATAAGTTGTTAGGATTCCTTCAAACAGTTTAAATAAAATCAGAGCTGTAAACTTTCAATAAGTCCTTTCTGATTCTTCACCTTCTCACCCACGAGAGCCATTCAGTTCCTTCAAACATAATTTTTATCAAGTCATTATGGCTACTCCCCATCAGTTCTAGCATTTATTGTCTATTTCATCGTCTAAATTTCACATTCAAGCTCCAGAACCACCTGCCCCCTACAGCATCACTGTTCCCAATGTCGCCCGTCGTTACACAGTGACAGTTCCTCAGTAACTTCTTTGAGAACTCCACACACTTGATCATCTGGACCTATTTTTGTCATCTCTGTTCACCTAAAACTAATTTGGGAAGATATCCTAGTATCTTTCCCAAGGTAAGCCTTTCAAGATGCCTATCCATCCCTGTGTTCCCTCACATGTTACATCTTGCATTCATAGAACTTATTTTATGAATGATATATGTTGTTTATCATTATTCTTGAATGTGTGTGCTTCTTTGTATGTGTGTGTATGTGAATGTGTGTATGTGTGCATGCATTTCAACCTGTTCCAAATAAAGATCCAGCTTTAATCATGTAAGTCATTTTTAGGGAGAATTTGGGACTATCTCAAGACACCCAATATGATTTGCACAAGTAAGAGGTTACACAAGCAATTAATACATCCTTAGGAAGAAGCTTTTGATTTAATATCCCAATTTCACTGAGAAGATCAGAACTAATCCGAGCCACATCACCCACAGAAGATGAAGTTGCAAATCAGGGTCATTGATACCTTTTCCATTTTAATCATGAAGTAGTCAATAAAGTCTCGAGGGTTATTGAAGTCCAGGGACTCCTGGTGTTCTTTTATTTGCTCCAAAATAAATTTTTTCTGTTCAGTAAAGTTTGTAAAGAGTTCATTATGATTTCCTGGGAGATAATGTATTAAGTAGGGGAAAGCATTGTAGAGCTGAAAGAGTAAAGAATAATTCATTAATTTACTCACCAAACTTTCATTGGCCTCTATTGTGTACCAGGCACTTTGCTATACGCTGAGTAGGTGAAGATGAATTAAGGCGTGCATCCTGCACTAGAACATACTTGGCCATTCCCAATCTTGGAGTTTACCGACTCTGCTTTAACTGGCACTTTCATTACCTAATACCGCTGGTGGGCACTGGAACAATTAATTCGGGCTGGTAGCTTGTATCAAACTCGATAGAGAATCAAGAGGTCTGGGTTCTAGGTCTAGCTCATTCTTTGTCTTGGTTAGGCTACTTTGAGACTATGCTTCATATCTGTGGGTGATAGTTTCCTGTTCCAAAAAAATGAGGAGTTGACTCTTTGTTCTCCAGGGTCCTTCCCAGGTGAAACATTGAAAAACCTTATGATCCACACAAAATTTTAGTTGTTAATGATTATATATCAGAGGTTACTGTTATTTTCTGACAGTGTCCTATAGCAAGAAATACATATATTTTACACCATTACCCTCTTCATCTATAGAAAAAAGTTTCTAAAAAATACCTTATCCTTTGATGCAGCTTGATATAATATTTTTCTTTCTATTGCTATGTTTCATGTTTTAAATTTAATTTTAACACACTGAGCTGATTTGATAACTCACTAATGCTTACAAATGATAGTTTGATAAACATCACTTCAGCCATTTTGAAACAGGGCAAAGGGATGGGGGTAGGCATAAGCAATAGATTAGTCAGAAAATTATTTCTCACTTAAAGAGAACCTTGAGTTTACCTGTATCCAGGAGGTGCTTACAATCCTGAAGTTTTCATGAAAATAGTGTAGCAAGGTCAGCAACTTCTCATCGCTGTACTCAAAGCGGCTCTGGAAGATAACGGAGCAGATCACGTTGCAGGGAGCACAGCCCAGGAGGAGAGAGGGGTCACAGGGAGACGCTGAAAACAACAGGAGTTCAAAGTTAGAGCAGAATGTTCATCGGCATCTTAAGCTGACCATGTGAAATAACCGAGAAAGGTGGACTCCAAAGGTTAAGTGTAGGAACTACCTGGACCTGCCACCCTCACCATAAACGCAGCATGCCTAAAATAAAGTATTGTTTCCCCAAACATAACTGTCTAATCCAGCCCGGCTTATTATAATTTCCCTCACGTATTCTTCTATTTACAGCATTCGCCAAGTAAAGGCCACAAGGTAATTCACAAGATCTTTTAAAAATCTTTTAGATTTATTTATTACAATATTATTGACTACATTCCCTGTGCTGTACTTTACATCCCCATGACTGTTTCGTAACTTCCGATCTGTACTTCTCAATCCCTTCACCTTTCTCACTCACTCTCCCAACCTCCACCCCTCGGGCAACAATTGGTCTGTTCTCTGAGTCTATGAACCTGTTTCTTTCGTTTATTCACTTACATGGTTCTTTAGATTGCACATGTAAGTGTAATCCTATGGTATTTGTCTTTCTCTGACTGACTTACTTCACTCAGCATGATACCCTCTAGGTCACCCATGCTGTCACAGATAGGAAGAGCTCGTTCTTTCTGTGGCAAAAATGTCTTCAAAGGTGTAAGATTTCGCCTTCAGTGTGATGCTTCCTGATGCCCACAGGAAACTGAGCCGCTTAGTAAGGAAATCAAGAGACTGGGGACCCTTGAAATCTTACTTTACAAAACACGGCTGAAAAAGCCGGGTGTGCTTTTCTTGTAGAAGAGATGGTTTATGAGAGAAATTGGGAGTTACATTCTGGTATTTGAAACACGATGTTATAGTATAGCAAACAGGCTTTCTATATGTAATAAAGAATATGACTCCATTCTTTGGTATTGGGCTGCTGACAGCTTTAAGCCTTACCTTTTCTTCCTCTGCTCACATCTGGACAAACTGATTTTTAAAAGCTCAGGTGTTCCTTTCTTTGGCACAAGGAGGGTGTTTAACCACACAAGCCCTGGTGGGCACGGGGAACCCCACCCCCCTCGCCCCCTAACCACCATAGAAACCTCACCCCAGTGTCCTTTCCCTCCCCTGTCAGGCCATTCTGGGGTCTGCTTAGGAGCCACCGCCCCTCCCCAGAAAGCCTCCCTTCCCACCTATACTCCTGCGTGAGCCATGAGGCAGCCCTGTGCGTTGCAAGGTTTGGACATAAATCCTACCCCTGAACCATCAGCGCTTTTTTTTTTTTTTTTTTTTTTCAGTTTCACTGAGATATAACTGACATTCAGCACTGTAGGTTTAATGTGCATAGCATAACGACTTGATATACATATATCATGAAATATTTGCAAGGTTTCTCAAGAAGCTACTAGAGAAATTACCTAGCTTTTCAAGTTATTGTGGCTAAAACTACTAGCTGATTGCCAAAATCCGAGTTCTCCTCTTCTTCCGGGGCCCACAGACAGCCATATTTCCAGTTCTTAGAGGTGGGTGTACTAGTAGCCCTGGAAGTAGCTCACGGAAGAGAAGAAGCTTTGTGTACCGGGCCATGCCTGGCTCATCCAAAACACCGTTGGCTCTTTTCCTTGTTCTCTGCTCCTTCCACTCGCACAAGAGGGATGAATTCTGGTGACACTGGAAGCCACACGGGGAAGCTATCTAAGCCCCTGTCGATCTGTGACCCGAAGAGCCTGAAAAAGCCAACCTCTTCCCTCTTCCTACTGGTACGTGAGCAAAACATGAGCTTCTGCCATACCTGAGCCACCCATCTCTGCAGTCTATCTGTAACAGCATCACCCAAACTACTCCTGTCAATTTCACAAATACACACCGTTGGTTTTCCTTAAAGCTTCCACCAGACACAAGGCTTCCTCTCGAATTCTGTCTTCAATGGTCTTCTTGCCCATCCCCATGTTTCGCAAAACCGTGAGGGAGAACCGCCGGGTGTGCTTCCACCTCTCTCCATTGCTGAAAACAATTCCTATCGGGACAAAAAGTAAATAAAAAAGGATAACTTCCATTTGCATGAATCCTAGCTGACAGTCTTTATCTCAGAAAACGATAATGTCACTTAAGCAGAAATGTAGCGGTAGCCAGTTTTCTCAGTGGATAGAGCGTCGGCCTGGGGACTGAAGGGTCCCAGGTTCGATTCCGGTCAAGGGCATGTGCCTTGGTTGTGGGCGCATCCCCAGTGGGGGGTGTGCAGGAGGCAGCTGATTGATGCTTCTCTCCCATCGATGTTTCTAACTCTCTATCCCTCTCCCTTCTTCTCTGTAAAAAATCAATAAAATATATATATTTTTTTAAAAAGCAGAAATGTAAATATCTGACATTCCCACTGCGCCCTGTTCGCCTGCCTTCTCTCTTACCACAGCCTAGATGTTCACTGTCAAGACTCTTGGCTTGACATCTTACTAAACTCTTCTTCATCCATGAACTCCTCTAAACTTCGCAGTAACTCTGTGAACCAGTTTTTGTCCCCATTTAACTGGTAAGAAGGCTGAAGATCATGGAGGTCTTACTCACACATCTAATAAATCATGGTGAGCCCAAGTAATCGATTAAATGTTCAGGGCCAACTTTTGTGCATGGTGAGTGAAAATGGAGCCAATTCCTGGAAGGAGAGACAACTCTGATGCATTGGGAGGAAGCTCATGAAAATCTTCCTCAGATAAGGGACGCAGCCATAGGCCTTCTCATTTTAACATTTTCCCTCTCTTTGTGAAATACCTTCCATGAAATGTGTCTTAACACCAAGGAACTTCAACATTAGACTTCCAGAGTCAAGACAGGACCAGGGAGGAAAAATAACACTCGTAGGAAACTTGTCCAAGAAGATCTTCGAGAACAATTCGGAGGAGGGAAGAACCCTATTCAGGCCTATCTCTTTGCCAGAACCCAGTAACCCTCCTGAGGAATGGGCAGTTTTAAGTCCAGATCCAAAAACAAATGGAAGATCGTTCAAGTCCTTAAATTGAAAAGCTTTTTCTAATATCAATTCCAACCCTTTCTATGTGTTTCTCCATAATCTTTTTAGAGCATATTTGTGTTTTATGCTTTGTTTCTATTGAATTCAAATATTTCTTATCCTTTTTAGATGAGAAGATTAAAGGTAAGGTTGGAAGTATTCCAAATTTATGTTGGTTCCATGGATACTATGCACGTTTTCTAAAATAATTTCTTTGCAACCATGACACAGGACAGAAAGCAAAATATTTGGTGAATAAAATAATTTAGTCAATTTCTTCCCTCTCTTTTCATTCTTAACAGGCCATAATTTAAAACGAACATGGCTTAGTCACAAATAGAACATTGCGGTGAGTTGGTTTTCATTGAAATTATCGTTTTATGGAGACATTGTGTCGCCTTCATCATTTTAAATATGGCTTAATTGTCCTTTACAGAAAATGTTGGAATTAGATATTTCCATACATTTCTATACATGCTTAAAGTTTCTCAGTGCCTTCACCTATTTGGGACCTTGGCAACTTGCAAATCTGCACACATTCCCCACACGGAAGCATATCTAATCCCCACCTGGAAGCATACCTAACCCCCAGAGGGAAGCATACCTAATCCCCGGGAGAGGTACTCTATCACTGGGAAGCTGCCTCTGCCAGCAAACTCCTCACCCCGGTCGATCAGGGCTTCCTTCACTGCGGCGTACCCGTGCAGCACCACCGTGGGCTGCATGCCCAAGTACACAGTAAACACCGGGCCGTAGACCTCCGCCAGCTGGGAAACAAAGAGGAGAGGCGGGAAGAGTGAGAACTCAAAACTGAAATGTAGCCCTAGCCCGTTTTGCTCAGTATTGCTCAGTAGTTAGAGTGTCGGCCCTCCGACTGTAGGGTCCCCGGTTCGATTCTGATCAAGGGAACGTACCTTGGTTGCAGGCTCATCCATGCATGCAGAGGCAACCAGTCAGACACTGATGTTTCACTCTATCTCTGTCTCTCCCCCTCCCTCCACTCTCTCTAAAAAGCAATAGAAAAAATATCCTCAGGTGAGGATTAACAAACAAAAAAACTAAAAAAGTAGGTAAGTGAGAGAAATATTCTTAATCTTACCAAAGACATTTTAATGTTCATTCACTCATTATAAAAGATTTCAACTTCTAGATCCAATAACTTAATAAGAATTCACATTGCTTAAATGGGAATTACCATCATATTATTAGTAATATTGCTGATATTATCACCACCAATAGTCATCCTTCATTCAGCTTCCTCTATGTGACTCTGTCATAAATTTTATTCATATTATTTTATTACTTTTTTTCTGCCAAACCTCTAATTGCTCCAAATTTCTCCTTCCTTCCTATAATTATAACTGATATGTTTCTCCTGTTTAAGGGAAGCTTCTTCATGTTGCCCCAGGTGTAGACAAATAATCGTCACTCCTTATCCGTTTTCTACATCTTCTCTTTAGCAACAGATACCTCTACATTTCATTACTACATCCGGACAAGGCAGCCTCCTTACAGACCTCTCCCAGCTCCTCTGTGTGGCCATGTGACTAGGCTGCCGTGAACTGATGTTAGCGGGAGTGATGCGTGTCAATCCTACATGGTTGCATAAATGGTTACACATGCTCTCTGTTTCTCCCCCTACTCATGGGTTGACCCCACTGTGACCCCATGGAGATGGCCCCACTGTGACCACAAAAATACAAATGATAGCTTCGGGACACAGGATGGTCAACAAGATTGAGAAAAACTGGTTCTCTGAAGACCTCACAGAAGAGAGGCAGCCCACCAGCAATCATTCCGACATCATAGACAGAAATAGACTCTTGTCTTCTTTAAGCCATTGCATTATTGGGGTCTTTCTCTTACGGCAGCCTGTTCAGTATATTAAATGATATAGGACTTTCCAATAGTCCAGTGTTTGAGTCCTGCTACCTTATAATTCATTCTCCATATACAACTCATTCTCCAATTCCTTCTCCAGAGTGATGTTTTCACACGGCAAATGTTGACATGACAGTTCTGTGAGCACGTTCATGGTATCACATTGTTCTTGTGCTAAAGACCAACATTCCTTTTTAAATTCTTTAAAATATATTTTTATTTATTTCAGAGAAGAAGGGAGAGGGAGAGAGAGATGGAAACATCAATGATGAGAGAGAATCACTGATAGGCTGCCTCCTGCATGCTCCCCACTTGGGATCAAGCCTGAAACCAGGGCATGTGCCCTGACCAGAAATCAAACCGTGACCTCCTGGTTCATAGGTCGACGCTCAACCACGGAGCCATGCCGGTCAGGCTAAAAACCAATATTCTTAAAATCCTTGTGTAAGACCTGCATGCTCTGGCCCCTGCTGACCGCTCCAATCTCACCTCACGCCATGTTTTTACTTACTCTCTGGACTACAACTAAACTGGTCCTTTTTCAGACTCTAACAAGGAAGTCTTCTCCAGATCGAAAAAGCCTGGGACAAACTTTTATCTGGTTTTTGTCTGGTTAATGCCTAATCCTTCTTTAGAGCTCAGCTCCAAATTCAGTTCCTCAGAGAACCCTTTGCTGACTGCTCCTCCCTCCCTTAGTCCTCCAAGCTACATGGCCTCTTTCTACTGGGTCCATGCTACGTGGTTTATAATCATACACTTATTTGCATTATTATATCATAAACACATGCCTACTCTCTGGCTTGTAAATTGCATAACGCTAGGATCTTCTTTTTTTTTTTCATTCACTTCTGAAAATTCCCAGCACACATAAAAAAGACTGAAATTTTACTGTTTGCGACAGCATGGATGGACCTGGAGGGTGTTACAGTAAGAGAACTGAGTCAGTCAGAGAAAGATAAATACCATGAGTTCACTTATATGTGGAATCTAAAGAACAAAATAAACAAAATTGAAACAGATTCATAGACACAGAGACCAGCTGGTGGTTGCTAGAGGAGGGAGGGGTTGGGAGACTGGGTGAAAGAGGTGAAGGGATTAAGAAGTACAAATTGGTAGTTACAAAATCGTCACAGGGATGTAAAGTAGAGCACAGGCAGTATAGTCAATAATATTACAATAACTATGTGTGGTGCCAGGAGGGTACTGGAAATATCAGGGGGAACACCGTTAAATGTATGACTGTCAAGTCATTCTGCTGTACACTTGGAACTAATACAAAATAATACTGGGGGCGGGGGGCGGGAATCCCCAGCACCTAACACAGTGCCTAGTCAAAGCAAGCATTCAATAACTTGTTGAATACATGCTATACTATTAACTTGCGCAAAATAATTATTATTCACCTTCTAAAGAAATGGAAATCGAAAAATCACAGACGTTTGATCTCCTAACAGTGTTCTTCAGAGAGGTTTCTGGTTTGTGTGGACACCAAAGAAAGGGTGTCACTATTATCACTACGTGCCCCCGGTAGAGGTGCAGAAAATGTAACTAAGACCTTGTCTATATAAAAAGAAATGGACAGCCAGTTTGAAAGGGAATTCCCATGGACTAGAACAAAGAATATCCTTGCATGATATTATTCTACACTATCATTAAAATTTTTCCCAGATTTGGATCACCCCTAGTACTTGTAATAGTTCCTCGCACCCTTGGGGATAAAAAAAAAAAAAGTCATCTGTTTGGTGCTTGGAGACAAACTTAACACATCTCTTGATACTTTAGAATTACTACAGCATAATATACAATTATCCCAAGCAAATGTACAAACTAATTCTTTGAATGTCTGGCAGCAATTTAAAAAAGACATGTAAGGATTTAATCCTTTTCATTGTGTAGAGGGCCTCCTGGGAAGGCACCTGAGCATTCTATATTGGTCCCTCTTACCCTTTAGGCCAAGAGAGACCCTCTTCTCACAATTCAATTGCTCACAGCTGTTGCATGAGCTCTCTGTTCATGTCGAGGTTGAAGTCTCGTGATGACTGGTGCCATGGATCTGTCTCTCACCCAGTGGGGCAAACTGAGCCCTCCCTGGAGAAGAAAAACCGGGTTCCAAAAGATATGTGATCAGTGCTGGGGCCCCGCCAGCAGGCGAGGGGATCCCATGGCAGGTGCTGGGCATGGAGGCCACGGGGGCATAGGCTACCAAGGAGACAAAACTGAACCTCATGTCACCCTGCTTGGCCCCGGAGGATGGCTGGTTAGCCAGAGACGGGTAAGATTCCTCAAGGAAGGAACAACCTAAGACAGGCACAGTCGCAGAGGGGCCATCAGGAGAGAATTTGGGGATCAACAGAGGTGGGGCACAGACCCTCACCCCCCCAACATTGCAGGGCCCTGAATCATAGCCCCTTCTGAGGGAGGTCTCCTGCCCCCATGGCTGCTTCGTGCTTCCCATGCCCAGCTCAGATCAGGACCCAGGTGACCGAGAGAGACTTGGCCAACAGCAGCTGCCCTCTCACTCCAACAAGAATTGTTTGAGTTGTCTTGTACCCATGGTGCGGGGAAGTGGGTTTACGATATCTAAGTCCAGCCTACCACCAGGTATGCTCAGGACCTACTCAAGAAGGCAAATAATCCCTTCCACCAATATTTACAGGGTAAAATAAGATTGTTGTTAGAATAATAAATTTGATAGTAAAACAGTAGTCAAGTTTTCAGGCAAATTTAAATTGGCTAGTTGAAACAAGCGAATATTCTAGAAAAATTAATTGTACAGGTGTTCCTAAAGTGTTAACTAAAATTAATTAATAGGTGTTCCTAAAGTGTTAACTAAAATCTTTATTGGTACTTCATCTCATGATAAAATTGTGCACCATGTAATGAACCTAAAACAGTAATATTTAGTGCAAAAAATTAAAATTTAAAAGCCATCAAGACTACATTATAAAATTTTCAAAAGCCTCCTAACATTTAAATCAAAACAGGAGGGGATAGTAGAGGAATATCATGTAAGGAAAAATATCCTGTAAGTAAATTACATCTAGAAAATGAATACTTTAGAAAATTAATTGTAAGGCTAAAAGCAAGACACCCATGAAAAACACACAAGGTGACAAAACAAGCCAGAGGAAAATCATTTGGGCAAAAAATGAAAAAGGATCCCCAGTCAAATTTATAGAAAATATTCCTGTATTAACTTTTGGTCGAGAATATGTTTGTTTCAGAAAACAACTCCGAGACCATGTGGATTCCAGCAACAGAGAGGAATCGACAGGACTACTCCAGCCATGAAGACAGAAGAGAAGCAGTCCAGAGACGGAAGACGCTGATGTGGCCTTCCCATACTAGCAGTTAACAGCTGTGCATCACTGCAGGTTGCCCAGGACCAAACCAGACAGAGTCGGACCTGCATTACCACCATTTGTCCAACCATCCAGAACTGAAATGTCATTGCTGACATGTACACATAAGGAACTGTTGGACATTGAAATTGGGTCTCAAAAGAACTGTTGACCCAGAAAGAAACTCACTACACACTGATTCATTTGCCTGTCACCATAACCATTATTGCTTGTCTCATTTTCGGTTCTTATAAGTGTATTTCTAATAGCACATGATCTCACTCATCTAGGGGGAATAATGAACAACATAGACTGATGAACAAGAACAGACCCAGAAACAAGGAGGCATGGATCAGACTGTCGGGCCTCAGGGGGAGCGTAGGGAAGGGTGGGGGCAAAGGGGAGAGATCAACCAAAGGACTTGTGTGCAAGCACATGAGCCTAACCAGTGGTTAAGGACAACAGGGGGGTGGGGGCATGTGTGGGGAGGGGTGAGGGATGGGAATGGGGGGATGAGGACAAATATGTGATACCTCAATCAATAAAGAAATTTAAAAAAAGAAAAAAAAGAAATGGAAATCGAAGCTCAGAGAGATTTTTAAAACTTGCCTAAGGTTGTACGTTAACAAATGGATGTGCTGGGGTGCCAACACAATGCCTTCGAATCCAGCCCAAAACACTGGAAGGAGCTGCCAGTGGCGAGCCCTGGTAACCAGCTGTCTCAGGGGAGACCGATTTCAGACGATCCCTTCAAGATTTAGAGAGCTACAGCTATTTAAATAGCTAAGAGTAGAGCAGTTATTCACTCATTCACTGAGCAAACGTAATAGAAACCTTGAATTAGTTCCTTAACTTCACCTCAGTGTGTGCTTTTAGACAAACATTAGTGTTGGGACTCTGTAAATCAGTGGATTTTTTAAAAATTGAAGGTAGTTTCATCGCCAGTAGAATAATTACTAGAAAGAGGACCCAGGTCACAATATGCTCAGGAAATTCCTCCTTTTGGCAATTTCACCAATCACCTCATGGATCTCACTCCCTTCTGGCCACCATCTAGCTGTACCCACTTAAAATCATGTCTGGCAGAAAAGGACAAGGACACAGGATTTCACTCATCTGTGGAACATAAAGCAGAAAGCAACAACAAATAAACAAACAAGCTCATAGACACAAACAGTATGGTGGTTACCAAAAGGGAAGGAGGGCTGAGGGGAGGAGGAAGAGGACGAAAGGGTGAACTACATGGGGAAGGAAGGAGACCAGACTTGGGATGATGAGCACACGATGCAATATATAGATGACATATTAATTGATTTGAAAACCTGAAACCTGTAAAATGTTATTAATCAATGTTACCCCAGTAAGTTTAATTAAATTTAAAAAATAAAATGATATCTGGGTGTCCAATGGACACTTCCCTTTAAAACCACTTTTTAACATATGGTGTCTGGGACCCTATTTTACTGAGATCTAGGACTGCCTTATTTACTCATTGCAAACAACTGGAAGAAAATTAATCATACTTAACCTTTCTTAAGGACTCGTTGACGTTTTTCATATTTAGCTGCAGAATATTTCCAACGACTGGGAGAGGAGTGGGGCCAGGAGGCAGCTTTCCTTGGGCATAGCTTCGGTTCCACAGAAAAAGGAGAACCAAACAAGAAAGACAAATCGCCAGGACTGTGAAGAGATCCATGGTTGCGCTTCGCATAAACGCAATTGTAAGTTTATAACCCAAAGATCCTGTAAATGTTAAGTGCAAACTCATCTCCCAACATGCACTACGTTTCTGAACTTGTGGGTAAATATTGTTTTATCTTCAATGTACTTTGATCTGCTGGGTAGCGAGTACACCAAAACAAGAAAACAAACTCATAGATACAGACAACAGAGTTGTGATTACCAGGAGGACTAGGAAGGTAAAGGGGCCAAATACAGGGTGATGGAAGGAGACTAGATTTTTGGTGCTGAACACACACTATACAGATGTTGTATTATTTTAAAGTTGTACACTTGAAATGTATATGTTTATTAACCAACTAGAGGCCCGGTGCACGAATTCGTGAATGGGTGGGGTCCCTCGGGCTGGCTTGCGGAGATTGGGCCCCAGCTCATGCCCCCAGCTTTGCAGCCCCAGCTTGCGCCCCTAGCCTCGCAGCCCCTGGCACCCTGTTTTGGCCTAGCGCTGCCCCTTCACCTGCTCCACCATCCTGCCTGTGGGGCCCCCTGCCCAGCTCCCTCAGTGCCTGGAAGCCAAGCAGCAGCCCCGCCCACTGAGGCCACCCCTGGTCACTGTCTGCAGGGCAATTAGCAAGGCGATTGGGCCCCTGCTCGCACCCGCCTTGGCCTGGCGCCACCCGCGCTCACCTGCTCCACCATCCCGCCATGGTCCCACTCTCATTGGGGCCCATGGGGCTGGCAGTGCCTCCACTGCTTCCCCCTGCCAGCGCTGCATGGCCGACACCCACCATGTTCCACACCACCCCCTGGTGGTCAGCGCACATCATAGCGAGCAGTCGAACTCCCAGTCTCCTGCCTGAGGGGACCATTTGCATATTAGGCTTTTATTATATAGGATGTTACCTTGGTAAATTTTTATATGTTTTTATTGATTTTGGAGAGAGGAAGGGAGAGAGAGATAAAAACATCAATGATGAGACAGAATTATCAACTGGCTGCTTCCTGCACGTCCCCTAGTGGGTATTGAGCCCACAACCCAGGCATGTGCCCTGATTGGGAATCAAACCGTGATCTCCTGGTTCATAGGTCAATATTAAACTACTGAGCCACACAGGCTGGGCCCAATAAGTTTAATTTTGAAAAAACAGTCACCTTAGTATAGAGAAATATCTAAATTTTCAACTAAGTTTTAGTTGGAAATTCCAACTAAAAAATAACTCACTTCTTCAGAGATAGCCATATTTTAATAGTGAAATTGAAAGCTAACACATTTTCAAAGGGCTAAAATGCATAATCTTGACAAATGATGAAAGACAGTATCTCATATGAAAATTCTCATATGTGCAGAAAATTCTCATATGTGCAGAAAAAAGCATTCTCATTTTTAAAAATGTATTTATTAACGTGAGAGAGAGAAAGGAAAGGAAACAGAAATAAAGAGAAACATTGATTTGTTGTTCCACTTATTTATACATTCATTGGTTGATTCTTAGGCCCTGGCCGAGTGGCTCCAACTGAGTTACTTGGCCAGGGCCTAAGAAGCACTCTCTTGGTGCATTTTCCCAGAAGATCCAGGGAAAGGCCAGAATCAATGACAGAGAGAAGGAGGCAGGGTGGAAAAGAACGGTATAGGGAGCTAGTCTTAGAGTAGTGATAGCCTAACTCTCCTGGCAGAGCCCTTTCCTACCTCTATGTCAGGAGTTCTGACACCACTTACTCTCAAAGGAGATGCTGAGCCAACACAGATACCGCCTCGCACAGTTAGTAAAGGGTAGGACTGGAATTTGAACATAGGACATCTGACCCATCACATATGCCAATTATAATTTAAGAAGAGAAGAAATGGACCAGCTGGTGTGGCTCAGTGGTTGAGCATTGGCCTCTGAACCAGGAGGTCATGGTTCAATTCCAGGTCAAGGCACATGCCTAGGTTTCTGGTTTGATCCCCAGTAGGGAGAGTATCAAGAGGCAGCGATCAGTGATTCTCTCTCATCATTGATGTTTCTATCTCTCTCTCTCCATCTCCCTTCCTCTCTGAAATCAGTAAAAATATTTTTTAAAACAAAAAGAAAAAAGAAACTAAGTACCGATACAACAGCAGCCTGTGGGGAGAGAAGTCCCCATCTTAGGAGCCGTGGAGTGTGGACCCAACACAGGACTCCAATGTCATAGTCTCCTACACAGCAAGAGATGAGTGCTCAGTCTTGTAGAGGGAAGGGTCAGTTTCAAGGGAGTCAGCAGGGAGGTCCTGAGAGAGAGAACACCCCTCCACAGCTTCTGTAGCAGCAGAGGAGCAAGTCTAACAAGCAGTTACCTGGTATTCAAGCTTAAGTTGGAGGGTGGGGAACTAACTACCTCAAAAATACCTCAGACTGGGAAGACAACCATACCTAGATTTCACAGACAAGAACATAATATATTTAGATCAGTATCTAATAAAATTAAAATTCTACTTTACACCACGTAAGAGACCTACTTTATAAACAGTCTTCTGGCCTGGCCGGCGTGCTCTGTGGTTGAGCATCGAACAATGAACCAGAGGTCATGGTTCGATTCCTGGTCAGGGAACATGCCAGGTGTTCAAGTTCAATCCCCAATAAGGGGCATGCAGGACACAGCCAACCAATGATTCCCTCTTATCATTGATGTTTCTATCTCTCTGAAATCAATAAAAATATATTTAAAAATAATAAAAACAGTCTTCTGTAAAAACCACTATTAGATTTTTAAATAAGTGCCTAGAATCTTAAATTATTTTAAAAGAAAATAAATTGCTTTCTTTAATTAAAAAATAATTATTTTTTTATTTGTAGAATTCTGTGAAGTTTATGAAGCACTTTTGTGAGTATCTCATTATTTGAATCTCATAATCAACCCACAAGACAGGTAATTTTATTCATTTTACAGATGAGGCAAATTACAATTAGAACTGAAGAAATCCACCCAAATTTCCACTTCTAAGGCAGGGTAAGAACTCCAGCTCTAGTTTTATAACTTATGAACTCTGCATTGAAAATTATTTCAATTTAATTGTATTTCACAAACATTTGTTGAGTAATTATTAGGTATCTTGCAGTCTCACTTTGGCATTAAATATTTGATTTAAAATTAAACCATTACTGAGTCAATGATTTCACCATGGATAAATAAAAGTAAGAGTTCAGACAAGTTTATTTCTTTGTAGTCTTTAGAATTTCAGTTAGCCAGGGTTCAAAGATTCAAAGAACTTGATTTCAAAGCAATACAGCCATTAGCTGCCCAATCCCACAGCTGATGTACACTGCCTAGGACATTTCTGGTCCTAGAGGAGAGCAGATTTAAAAAACACACACACAACTAGAGCTGCTAGTTGAAGGGTCTTTGTTTCCTTAAATATAAGATTTTTCTAATCACCTAAATCTAAAGAAATTTTAAACGTAACATTGAATGTAGAAAACACTTTTAAAATTTAACTCTCCTCTACATAAACAATGAGCTAGCTTCAGGATTGTGAGAGTTTGTGATAACCCACCTTACCCCAGATGATAGGAACATTGGAGGTTAGGGAGAAGCATTTATTTATTATTATTATTATTATTATTATTATTATTATTGTTGCTATTGTTTTAACCTGAAACCCTCAATTAAAGCTCAAAAAGAAACTGGCCTGTTAATCCAAGACACATAGTCTCTTTTCTTGGTGACCATCAAAATCCTTAACAAAAAAAATATGGGAATATTTGAGTGTAGGATCTACTTTGCAGGCATGCTGGCCAGGATTCTAACTTGTGGGCAGGTAGAGGACAGGCAGAAGTGCCTGTTAAAAATCATCCTATCCCCCAGGCCAGCCGTGTTCAGCACAAGAGGGCACCCCCAGAGAGAAAGAGTTCCCCTCACCAGGACAGGAAGAGCCGCTAGCTTCTCCATCCTTTCAGGTGACTGCACCAAAGGTCCTGCGTCAGGGTCAGCCCACCCAGACCCAAAGCTGAGATGCCTGGAGATGGCTGGGAACAAGGAAGTAAAGCAGGGGCTGCTGATAGCAGCCACACGGCGGTAGGTGATTGCAGTTCACAGCGACTTGCTTGGCAGACAAACCCAGTAGATTTCACCACTGACTAAACCGACACTTCCAGCACAGCTACCTTGAACCCCCTGCAGATTACACCAGCTTTGGTCCCACAGGGGCCACTCACATTCACTGATGCCAGCCGCAGCTCTCTCCATTTTCTGCACCCACCCCACCTGGAATCTGAAAACCACACCAGAAGCCAGCTCAGGCCTCTGCAGCCGTGTGAATGCAAGACGCCAGCCTAAGACCCCACCCTCACCCTGCTCAGCCCCACTGCTGGGCACCCACATGGAGCTGGCCCCTCCGGCAGAGCTCCTACGTGTCCCTAGCCTGACCCCCATCACTGGTCTCCACTGCAGTGTACACACCTGGCGGGAGAGTGTGCAGCCACGGGAGGGCAGGCAAACAGCCAGCAAGTCTTTAGTTGGCCTAACCCTTGCCTATCTTGCCCCCTACACACTACTCCCTGTGTCTGCATCTACTCCGTCCCCACACAGAGCCTACAGCTGGCCCCAGCAGGTGAGTGTTTGCATATCACCAGGTCTAGCCATCAACTATGAAAAGTGCACAGCAAAACAGCCAATCACCTCCAACCCACTACGTGGAGGTGCCAAGGTGCCTGCTAGAGCATCCAAACCCAGCCCTAGTCAGTGTGTTCCTGGCAGTATCACTTCCCCCAAAGCTTCTCGATCACCCAAGCAGGTGCTTCCTGCTTCCCGGGATAAGGTCAGCTAAGTAATTTGAGAATTGGGTGTCTAAAGTTTTGATTAAAGGGTAATCACATGGAAATGGAAACATTTCAACCATTGCTACTGGTGTGGACAGGCCTTTGAAAGTCGCAGAATACTTTATAGAAACCCAGCCGTGAGTAGAGTGGAAAAACCCTTTGGATAGGGCCCATTTCCTACTCTAGTTTTCTAAAAAATCTTAACATTTTTTGCTTCATCTTTCTGAGTTAATTTCTTTGTCCATAAAATAAAAGGATAGGACTAAGTAATCCCCCGGGTCTTCCCGAATGGATGACTCTAGGCTCTGGGCAGGATTTTAGTGTTAAAACACTAGAAGGCAGCCCTCGCCGGTTCGGCTCAGTGGATAGAGGGTCGGCCTGTGGGCCAAAGGGTCCCAGGTTCGATTCCGGTTAAGGGCATGTGCCTTGGTTGCAGGCTCCTCCCCACCCGAGCCCTGGTCAGGACTCATGCGGAGGCAACCAATCAATGTGTTTCTCTTACATTAATATTTCTCTCTGTCCTACTCTCCCTGAAAATCAATGGAAAAATATCCTCAGGTGAGGATTAACACCACCACCACAAAGAACACTAAATGGCATAGCCAGGTCATGATAAACTTCAGACTTGGGAAAGGCAAGAACACAAGTGCTTGCTTAGGAAGAAAGCATCTTGGCCTGGTTGGAACCATGGTAAGCTCAGAATCCTGATGTTTTCAATGAATTTCTTCATCAAATTAACAAATTCTGATCTTTATAATCAAAATGGTTCCGGACAATATAGGAGCAGATCTGAGGCAGCTTGGCTCTGGGATGAAAAGTAGGATCAGAGGGTAGGGTAAACAGTGACAAGTTTTTTTAAGAAATAAAGAATACACTATAATTCTGTCTTTCAGTCCAAATTCAAGTTAATTTTAAAAGCTCTAAAGAGACATCCACTGAAAGAATGCTACCTCACCAAAAAGTCAACATGTAGTATAAAATCAAGCATCACCTTTCCCTCAAACTTCAATGAACTGGTCCATCCTCGTTGGCTTTTTATTTACTTACTTATTTAACGGTCAGGTCTTTATTTAAAAATCTGGTCTGCCAACTTAGTGTTTTCCACCAATACGGGGAGCAGAAACCCTCACAGGCTCACGAACTTTTGCTTAGGTTGCTGCCTTTTAGGGAGCCTTAGTAGCAGCCACTGCTGTCTTTTCAGATGCTTGCTTAGCCTTTCTGGCTCCCTTGGCAGCCTTGACAGTTTGTTCTCGTTGAGCCTTCCTAACTTCAGGTTTCTGATTCCTGTTGGCCATTATATCAGCAAGAGCTGCACCAATGCCCAGCCAGCATGGCTCAGTGGTGAGCGTCACGGTTCGATTCCCAGTCAGGGCATATGCCCAGGTTGTGGGCTCGATCCCAGTGGGGGACATGCAGGAGGCAGCCGATCAATGATCCTCTTTCACCATTGATGTTTCTATCTCTCCCTCTCCCTTCCTCTCAAAAAAAAAAAAAAAAGGAAACGCTTTTATATACTGAGAAGATTAAATAACCGAGTGTAGGTCCTAGGAGGAGAAGAGCAAAGAGAGAGAGAAGATGAGGTCAGATATCTGAAAGATTACAAGTGAGAAAGAAAACGTCCATATTGCTTTAGAAGAAAAGCTAAGAAAAATGAGTAGAAATTACTCAAAGCAAGTTTATATTTATTCTGATTCTTTTATTTTCAAAAAAAGTAAAATAAGATTTTGTTGTTGTTGTTTTCTTTTCAAACTACAAGTATAGGTAAGGAAAGGAGTAGGAGAAAAGGTCTTGTTTCAATGAATTAAAAAAAAAACACAATCGAATTTCTAAGAAAGGTATCTGTTCAGGCCCAAAGTTGTTTTCATAGGGGAAGGCACGCCATCTGGTGGAATTTTAGGATATTGCCATGACCAGAAAGCAGTGAATTTGCATATGTTTTAAAATTTGACCATAATTCAGCTCTCAACTCCTTCATCTTATAGACAAATGTATAAGGAATGAGAAAGTTCCTTTTGGAGATGTGCACTTGTGAAGTAAGACTATTATGATAGTCAGGCTAAAACTGACTTTCATCCTCTCTCTTCACTCATTTAGACTGAAGGAGCCAAAAAAAGGAAAGAGAAAGTGAAGGGACAATCTGGAAAGCAAGACAATAATCAGAGCCATTGTGTGAATCGAGTCCAGGCCCTTCCTGGGCAAGCACAACATATGTCGTTAGAGCTGGCAGTGGGGGTTAAATCATTACCACCAGAGTGTTAACCCAGCATCCAACTAGAATTTTTTAAAATGTATTTTTATTGATTTCAGAAGCATTGATAGGTTGCCTCCTGCACGCCCCCCTCCAGGGAATGTGCCCTGACTGGGAATTTAACCGTAACCTCCTGGTTCATAGATGCACAACCACTGAGCAACACTGGCCGGGTTCCAATTTAAATTTGTTTTAAGATAATCAGTCCTGAGACTGCAACCAAATTATTGACAGTAAGCAAAGAGGAAGCAGTGATGGTTAAATATACATTTATACCCTGGTATTAAATATACACATTTATAACTATTTCCTGGTATATCTTTCCTTAAAATATATACAAAAAATAATTAGTGAGCACTTAAAGAAACCTATGTTGTTGTTGTTTTTTTAAGAGAAACCACACTTAATAAGATTTGCTCTAACAGGTACCAAGACAACTAAACCCATTGAAAGGTGCTATAATCGGTCTGATGGCACAAAATCATCACAGGCCTGGGCCCAGGGAGATGCAAGCTAGTGCATGTCTGCTCAAATACAATCTTACTAGGGGGCAAGTGCATCTTGTGTATATGCTTGTTTTATGCTCCAAAGGGATGAAGTGCTGTTTTTTCAATAATTTCCACATAAAATACTCTCAGCTAACACACAATTATTCTGTAAGAAAACGGTGCCCTGTAACTGATTGTGAAAACGCATTAAAAACCTTCATGACATTGTTTAAACTTTTATAAGGCTGACTGGGGCTGGGAGGGTGTGATAGTTGAGTCTGAAGAAGTGATGTTTGGAAGGCAACCTGCAAGGCCCCCCACAGAGCTTCCCAGTTACTCCAGTGCCTCCTGTATACCAGCACCTTCCATGGCTGCAACCCTGATGAAGGCCGGAGGGGAGCCTCTAGAGGCCGGGGAAGGGCCAGCTGGGAGACCTTGGTTTACTCTGGGGTGCATACCCTGGGGTGGGGTCAGGGGTGGGAGGATATTGGCTGGAAAGGGACATAAGCAAAGGCTACTATGGGATGATGGAAATGTTCTGTATCTTTTAAAAAAGATTAAAAAATTGAATTTTAGAGAGAGGAGGGGAGAGAAACATCGATGTGAGAGGGAAACATCGATCGACTGCCTCCTGCACGCCCCCTCCTGGGGATCAAGCCCCAAACCCGACCAAGAATGGAACCCACAACCTTTTGGTGCAAGAGGACAATATCCAACCAAATGAGGCACACTAGCCAGGGCAGAAACATTCTATATCTTGATTGAGGTATACACAATAATCAAAACTCAAAAAAAAGGCTTATGAATTTTATTGTACATAATTATACTTGAATTAAAAAATAGATTGTGGTATATAGTCTCTACTGGTCAGCTGAATTGCAAGATTGTAGCCTAATTGCCCCTGAGTTGTGGCAAAGTCGGTGTTGTAGAAAACTTGCCTTCGGCATGTGATGCACAGACCAGAAACCTGGCATCACTTGGAAGCTTGATGGAAATGCAGAACCTCAGGCCTCACATAGGCCTGATGCTGAATCCGAATCTGCATCTCAGAGTCTGCAGCAGAGTGCCATGCACATTAACACGTAATAAAATGTAAGCATCACACTTCCAGAGGGCTTGACAAATTCCTTCTATAATCCTGCGAGGTAGGTATTCCTGTCTCCATTTGCAGGTAGGAATCTGAGACTCAGAGGAATTCGGCCTGGGGTGTACAGCAAGTAAGTAGGTTCAGTCTGACTCCAAAGCCAGTGTGCTTTTTTGTTTTGTGTTTTGTTTTTTGTTGTTAATCCTCACTCAAGGATATTTTTCCATTGATTTTTTTAGAGAGCAAAAGGAAGAAGGAAAGACAGACAGAGAGAGAAACATCGATGTGAGTGAGACACATTGATTGGTTACCTCCAGATGCACACTGACCAGGGCCAGGGATCGAGCCTGCAGCTGAGGTACGTGCCCTTGACCAGAATCGAAACCATGACCCTTCAGTCCCAAGGGCCGACGCTTTACCCGCTGAGCCAAAGTGGCTCGGGCTCACACATTCCTTATAGCTTAAAGCCTCCTCAGCCTCCAGCAGCCTTGGCCTACGCAAAGAATCGGAGGCTTACAAGATGCTGTAGTCCACTTCATTCCTGCTTTTGCAGGAAATCCTGGAGTCTGAGAAGGGTGACCTGCCCTTTGTGCAATCGGAGGCTCCTGTTCAGGGCCTGGGGTGATGGACAGGCGGTGTGTAATACAGTGAGCACAGCCTAGAGGTGGAGGAAAGAGCTTGATTTGGTTTGAGCCCACATATCTCATCCCTGCGGTGATTTTGGGTGCAGGTGGGGTGAAGGAAGGCCAAGGGCAATGGGGAAAATAGGGAATAGATCCTAATCATTATTCCTAAAGATTATTAGGACTCTCATTTTTCCTCCCAAATTAGATGTGTGTCCACAAGGGAAGAGTGGTTTAATTTTTGCAAATAGCCTATAAAAACTCTGGGTCCAAAAGATACGTACTCTTGCTTTCTCTCCAAAGCCGCCATTCATGAAAGCCAGTCCTAAATACTTCCAGTGAGATTAGAAAGCAGTGACTGGATGCCCCCCTCATCAATGCTTTCCTCTCCCCCTTTAGGCCGTCACCCCACTGTTCCCACGTTCCTGAGCCCCTTCACCGTGGCGAAACTCAGCACAGCGCAGACGTCTGAAGAAAACCCAGCAGCAAAGGGCAGCATCGTGCAGGTCAAACTTAAATAATGCTCAGCCTTAGGGTCAACAGAGAAAAAAAGAGAAGAAAATCCTTTTCAAAGGCCTGTTGCTTTGATTTCCTGAAGCTTCAGTCATGCTGTTTTATATGCGGTCAAAGGAAGGCGTCCCTGGCTTCGGCAGGGAGACAACTAGAGACCCAGCAGCCAGGAGCAGCAGAAAGTGCCCAGGGAAGTTCAGAACCATGCAAACCAAGGCCCTGGGTGAGCAGCCATGGAAATGCCTCTGAGTGTGTGCGATGGAGGACCAAGAGGAGGTCCTTGGGTTTGGCTGGAGAAATCAGCAGGAGCCTTCAAAACCGCAGTCCTAGCGGAGGAGGGCAGAGCTGGAGGCCGGAGGGCAAGGCAGCGAGGAGAGACCTGGTGGACACGTGGGAACAAGGAAGAAGAACGCGGTACCTGGAGGGGAAGCAGAAATCCAAGATGTCTTTGCTTGAGGTTAAGGCAATGTTGTCCAGGACAGCAGCTAGTGGCACATGCTGAAACGATAATACTTTGGATATACAGCACTAAAAACGTGTTATCAAAACTAATTTACCTGCTTTTTCCCCCAATGTGACTACTAGAAAGTTTAAATTACGCCCGTGGCTTGCATTCCATTTCTATTGAACAGTGATGGAGCATCCCTTCATGGGCAATTCACCAAACATCTGTGGACTATCTCCCTGCTCAGCGCTGAATAGTCAAAGCTGAGAGAGACCGAGGGTCAGCTCTTAGGGGGTTCACGCCTTTCAGGAGACGAGTGGTTAGTGTCCCGTGTGATGCGTGCCAGAGAGGAGCGCCCTGGATACGGGGCACCGCAGAGCGGCATCCTAGGCCTGGTGGGCATCAGAGAAGCCCGTCTAAAGGAGGGATGCTGGGCTTAATCTTCAGAGACTACTGATGTTAACTAAACTGAGAAACGGAAGCAGAGTGCTCCCAGTCAAAGCCTGATCAAGCGATAAAGGACACCATACTGCCTTAGAGTCCATACATTTATTGAGTAAAAACAAAGCCAACGGCAGACATAGTCAATTTGGTTTGCTTCCGATTGGGCTGCTGTCCATTTGCAGCGGAGATGAACTGAGGTGAAGAGAGGATGCTGGCAGGGGACACTGAACAGAACGCTCTTCCACGTACGTACGATAAAGGCAGCATCACACGGCAGTGGGAGCCAGTTAGCACAGGCAGGAACGCTTAGCGAGCAGGGATCAAACCACAGGGAGCAGGGACCTCCAAGAGAGGAGAGGGCGGGCATGGGGCGAGGCGCAACAGGGCTGGTGGGAGAGGAGTGTTCGGTGCAGATGTGCTGGCTCACTTGGGGAACACAGTGACCACGTCGTAGCCTTCCGGTGGGGTGACCCGCTCTCGGGCGTGCTTTTCACAGTAGATCTGATCTTCCACAAAGAAATGGCCCTTCTGTTTCAGGTTTGTGCCACAGTCGGTGCACACGTAACACTCAGGGTGGCGGTGATGGTCCCGCAGCTTCACGAACACGCCGCTGCGGGAGGCGGGGAGGAAGCGGCTCCGTTAGTGACAAGCACAGAAAGGTGGCACCAGGGCCAGGGGCTCCCCCAAAAGGCCCATCAAAAGGCAGATCAGGCCTCCCATTCCTGGGGTCCAGAGACATTACTCCTGAAACCTTCCAGAAGTCTCTCCCATGTCAATAGCGTGGCCCTGCTTCTTCTGTTTTTGGTTTTGTTTTGTTTTGTTTTAAATATATTTTTATTAATTTCAGAGAGAAAGGGAGAGGGAGATAGGAACATCAATGATGAGAGAAGATCATTGATCAGCTGCCGCCTACATGCCCCCTCCTGGGGATTGAGCCTGCAACCCGGGCATGTGCCCTTGACCAGAATCGAACCTGGGACCCTTCAGTCCGCAGGCCAATGCTCTATCCACTGAACCAAACCAGCCAGGGCTTCTTCTGGTTTTCTATGTTCATACCCTAAGGGCTCTCTGGCCGAGGAAAACCGTCGGCACCTGGCTCCGGGGCACAGAACCTACCTGGCCGCTCTGCTCCGAATTCCAGGTAAGGTTTCTTTTCTTCCCATCACACCCAACATGTGCAACGTTCAGCACTTTCCACACTGTCACGGCTCACCTAACGTGTAGGGCCCCCAATGCCCGGGGAAGGCAGATACTCACACGATGCCGGTGCCGCATTTGTCACACATGGGCAACTTCTGGGCATTTCCAATCGATGCAGCCACTTTGGTGACCGGAGCTTTAACACTTCTGAATCCCGAGGGCTTGTTGGGATCCCCTAAAATGAGGAACACACTTGGGTTGGTCGGGAAGGGCAGGATTGCATAAGCATCCCTCAGTTCTTTCAGAGCCATTTATACATGTGTCCCAGCAAGGTCATGGGCAATGGAGTCAAGCAGACCTGACTGTGATCCTGGGTGAGGTGCTTAATTTCTCTGGTTCCCAGTTTCCTTTTCTATGAAACAGATTCCTTTTGTTGTTGTTTTCCTTCACAGTGTCACAAAAAGATTTTAAAATGCACATGAAGCCCTCCCACAGTACCTGGCACGTGGTCAGCCCTCAAAACACACATCACATTCTGATTCAATACATGCAAACAGTGATAAGAGTACTTAAAAATGCCTTAGAAAGAATAAATTAAAAAAAATATTATCTGGCCCTGACCGGTTTGGCTCAGTGGACAAAGTGTCGGCCTGCGGACTCAAGGGTCCCAGGTTCGATTCCGGTCAAGGGCATGTACCTTGGTTGCGGGCACATCCCCGGTGGGGGGGTGGGCAGGAGGCAGCTGATGGATGTTTCTCTCTCATCGATGTTTCTAACTCTATCCCTCTCCCTTACTCTCTGTAAAAAAAATCAATAAAATATATATTTTTAAAAATAGAGTAATTAACAGGCTTTATTTTAAAAAAACATTATCTGATCCTCCAAAGACTGTATTTAGAGGGTGAAAAACCCAGTTCACCAGAACGAACACGAGAGCCACGCTCAACACAAGCAGCCAGAGGAAAAGCGCCTGCTCCCGAGCACAGCCAGCAGCTTCCTGAAGTCGGCTTCGAGCACAGAACACAACCGTAGCTGCCGGGTGCCGAACGGCCCACCGCCCAGTTCACTGCGTCTTCAGAGTCCCATGTCATGGCAGCTATTAACAATGGTACACTCCCAATTGTACTATTATTGCCACATATTTGGCGGGCCATGTTTCCACATCCCTTATTTCTCTACTGTGCTGTGGCCTAGTTGTATTGTTATGCTCACTGGCTATACACACGTCTCTGTCCAGACTGCAAATTAACAGGCCACTAGAACCCCGTTTTATGTATTTTTCAATATCCCACGGAGCCTAGCATGGGGCTTAGCAAATAACAGAGGCTCAGTAAGTACCTGGGAATGAAAGACGAAAAGTCGTGACAAATACATGATGGTCTCTACCTTAGTCCAACATGCTTTAACTCAAGAAGCTAGAGGAGAGAAGGAAGGAGGGGCACCAGGGCCTCCTACTAGACGGAGAGTCCACATGCCTTTGTGCAATAAGAATTAACTTCAAAATTGGGCACACGCTGGAGCAGTTGGATAAATCCATCCCGGCTGCAGCTTGTTCGGCTCTGCAGCGCCACCTGCTGATGCGATTTTCTTCTCTCTCTTATTCTATTCAGCCAACACTGCAGACTCAAGTTCATTTTACCGTCCTCTCAACCGACTTATAGAAAAAATACCAGCTCCCTTAGCACTCTGGGCAACTACCAACATTCCCAAAATTTCATTCTTTCAGGGGACCTTGAATATCAAAGCTTTCTGGAGAAACAAACGAAAATGAGTTGAATAAAGCACAGGTTTCATTTTATCCATCTCACTGCTGAACATGGCTCCACAGGGTCTAATAAGAGTAGAATTCCTGGTCCTTAACATAGCACCTGGTGATCTCCATGATCTGACTCCAGACCATCTGAGGATTCTCCTGGAACCCCAGGCATCAGCCATTATGAGCCTCGATACTTAATGAGCAAGTCCAGGTTTCTTATCTCAGAACCTCTGTGATTTCGCTGTGTTTTCTCAACCCATGATGTCTCCTTACAAATTTTCTCCTTTAATGGACAAATAAGTAGATAAACAAGAGTTGGTATACACATATCATACTGTTCAGCCTTAAAAAGAAAGGACCTTCTGGCCCAGCCAGCCTGGCTCAGTGGTTGAGCATCTACCTATGAACCAGGAGGTCACAGTTCAATTCCCAGTCAGGGCACCGGCCCGGGTTGTGGGCTCCATCTCCAGTAGGGGGCATGCTATTTCTATCTCTTTTTCCCTCTCCCTTCCTCTCTGAAAGCAATAAAAATATACTTTTTAAAAAGAATAATAATAATAAAAAGAAAAGAAAGGTCCTTCTAACACAAGCTACAACATGAATCAACCTTGAGGACATTATGCTAAGTCAGTGGTTCTCAACCTTTCTAATGCCGCGACCCTATAATATAGTTCCTCATGTTGTGGTGACCCCCAACCATAAAACTATTTTCATTGCTACTTCATAACTGTAATTTTGCTAGTTATGAATCGTAATGTAAATATCTGTGCTTTCTGATGGTCTTAGGCTCTACAGCAGTGGTTCTCAACCTGCGGTCGCGACCCACAGGTTGAGAACAGCTAGCAGGGTCGCCTAAGACAGTGGTCGGCAAACTGCAGCTCGCGAGCCACATGCGGCTCACAAGCCGCGGTTTGCCGCTCGTTGACTAATGAGTTTGCCGACCACTGGCCTAAGACCATCGGAAAACACAGATATTTACATTACGATTCATAACAGTAGCAAAATTACAGTTATGAAGTAGCAACGAAAATAATTTCATGGTTTGGGGTCACCACAACATGAGGAACTGTATTAAAGGGTCGCGGCATTAGAAAGGTTGAGAACCACTGTGCTAAGTGAAATAAGCCAGTCACAGAATGACAAGTATGGTCTGATTCCATTCATATGAAACACCCGAGACAGTCATGGAACCAGACAGCAGAATGGTGGTTTCCAGGTACTGGGGGAGTACGTGTTTCATGGGCACAGAGTTTCAGTTCTGCAAGATGAAGGGTTCTGGGATGCATGGGGGTGACTGTAGCACAGCCTGAATGTACTTAATGCCTCTGAACTGTACGCTTCAAAATGAGACAACCCATTTCAAGTCTTCGGAGTTATCACCGAATCCTGCTGCACACCCGTGGGGACCTCAATGACTGCACCTGGCACCTGACCACGTGCTGTTTCCGTCATGCGGGTCTCACAACAGGTCAAGGGCGGGTCCCGGGTGCAAGTTTTGTCTACCATGCAGTGCTGCTTTACCAACCGGAGCCTTCTTGAATGACAGTAGCCCTCATCAGGGGTTCCCAATGCAGCAGACGGCCTCCTAGGCCTCCTAACGCTGACTCGGCCTCCTAACGCTGACTCCTAATGCTCCTGTGGCAGGACACAGCTGGGCTAGGTGTGGTAGGAGCTCATTCATATTCATTCCCCGCCCCCCCCCCCCCCCTCTCCCTCTTTTTCTCCCTCTCGCAGATTTTAGGATCTTAAAAGTCACGCCTTGCAAAGCACACTGTGCTCATTCCACAGTTGGCGGGGGGGGGGGGGGGCACCCTGCAGTCACCTTTGTTTGCACAATGACTGGATGACTGGCCCTCACCCTGGGCCTTGAACAAGAGCCTCTGGCCACCCGCAGAGCTGATTACCTTTCTCCTCCGATTCCAGGATTTCCTGCAACACCAGGAATGAAGTGGACTGTTTCGGGGGCTCATTTAACTCCTGTTTCTCCTGAAGCATCTTGTAAACTTCGGATTCTTTGTCGATGACGAGTCCACTTGGAGACTGAGAATGCTCTAAGCTGTAAAGAATGTTTGGAAATTCATTAAGACATGTCAGAAGTTAAAAAAACAAAACAAAACTCACCAGGCACCCCCTTCCAAGGGAGGACACCCCCGAACCAAAGGGTGGGGGGACCCCATCCTGATGGCCTCCAGCCGATACTGCGAGGTGCCCGGAGCCAGAGCTGGCTGCTGCTTCAGTGCCGCCAGAAGCTATTTTTCAAAAGAGTTTTAGTCACTCAATTACATGCTGGCCTAATCCCACGG
Organism: Ia io; assembly: GCA_025583905.1. NCBI lineage: Eukaryota > Metazoa > Chordata > Mammalia > Chiroptera > Vespertilionidae > Ia > Ia io. The sequence continues at coordinate 23,347,445 of JAJQQW010000012.1, read as the reverse complement.
AATGGGAATGTTTTGCTTCTCTCTAAATTACATAAACAACATTATGCCAAAAGAAAATTTAGAAACGGGAAATCGTCAACCACGACCTGACCACTGAAACCCCAGCGGGGTCCCCTGAGCACAGGCCCCGTGTCCCCTCGCAGCAGAAATCGCAGTGCCCTGACTCCCAAGGACAGCAGCCTGCCTGCTGCCCTCTGAACCCTCGTCATTCTCCTGCAAGGGGCTCTGGTCTCCTGGCCCACAACCCAGGGTGGCAGCATCTGCCCCGCCCCACCCCCAGGGCTGGCCCTGAGGACGGAAAAACCCAAGTGCTTTGTAAACTGTCAAGTTCGGTTCTGCTCCAAGGAGGGGCAGAGGCCTTAGCGCAGGCCCAGGGACGGAGCAAGCCAGCCTTGCCTCCCACACCTTCCCAGTCTTCCTGGGTTCCCCAGACAGGATGAGACAGGCGGGGCTGGGGGCTCCTTCCCCCCGGGCCCATTCTCCAGGGGGAGCCTCTGAGGAAGGAGATGGGGGAGACTCCGTCCCCTTTATGTGACATCTGTCCTGATCCCAGGCTTCCCAGCACCCCCACCCGCAACCCCACCGCATGTCCAAGCCACACCATCGCACAGCAGCACAAGGGACCCACCTTGCAACTTGTCCCTCGTCTTGTGTTCAACCAGAAGCCACAGTGGTATTTTAAATAATATTTTAAAAACTGACTTCAGAGAGAAAGGGAGAGGTAGGTAGAAACATCAATGATGAGAGTGAATCATCGACTGGCTGCCTCCTGCACACCCCTTACTGAGGACCAAGCCTGCAACCCAGGCATGTGCCCCCGAAGGGGGATTGAACCGTGGCCCCCTGGTTCGTAGGTTGACGCTCAACCACTGAGCCACACCAGCTCTGGGCCACAGTGGTATTTTAAACACAGGAATCAGACTGCTGGGATGTGGCTCAAGTGTTCTCATCCGACTTAGGACCAAATATGTAGCTTGAATAACAAAACACAAATTTAATCAAATTCATCTCCTTTGGAGTAAATGTTCACTTCAACGTAGAAGGCCCTGAAAGATGTGGCTCTGCTTTCCTCGCTAAACTCATCGCCGCTGCCACTGCTCACGGGCCCAGGTTGGACCGGCTCCAAGCTGCTCTGGAACCCAGCAGCCTCAGAGCCTTTGCCCTCCCTGCTCCCTCGGCTCCCACACTTCATCCAGGACTCTGCTCAGATGTCAGTCTTCAGACACTTACAGCACGCCCCCCCACCCCATTACTCTATCCCTTATTCCTCTGCGTCTTCCTCCGTGTCTTCTCCTCTCTCCCCTGGGTTACACTTGCAGTGTCTGCCTCTTTCTTGTCTGCCTTCCCCTAGAAGGCAAGGCCCCGGGGGGCAGGGCCTTGGTCCGTCTGTTCATCACTGTGGTCCCGGCGCTGGATCCGTGCCTGGCACAGGGGCTGGGCTCAGCGGGTATTAGGGAAGTGAATGAAAACTGCCACGTGGGTCCGAGTCCCTCTCTCCTCCTTCCTGCGCCCTCTCCCAGCTCCTGCAGGGTCACAGGGGATCCTCTAGGGCCGTGGTCGGCAAACTGCGGCTCGCGAGCCACATGCAGCTCTTTGGCCCCTTGAGTTTTTAGCAAAGGCCAGCTTAGGAGCACCCTAATTAAGTTAATAACAATGTACCTACCTATACAGTTTAAGTTTAAAAAATTTGGCTCTCAAAAGAAATTTCAATCGTTGTACTGTTGATATTTGGCTCTGTTGACAAATGAGTTTGCGACCACGGCTCTAGGACAATGGGACCTCCCAGGGCGGGCCCAGATCACCTCCTGCCTCTCAGCTGCAGATGCTTTTTCAGAAGCTGCCAACTCCCAGGGTGGAGGGACAGTGTGCCCAGGGCGCCAAGAGCAAACACCAGAAGGTGGTGCAATCTACCCACGCGACAAGGATGTACGCAGCTGTAGTGTGTGAGTAACCAACGACACGCCACCCAGCCCGCCAGGTAAGGATGCCGGCAGGTGCAGGCAGTGGCTCCAACAGTTCCTCCGCGAATCTAGCCACCTGGTCCCCAAGGCTCAGGCCATGGTTACACATGCAAATGAATTACAGTGATGATGTTCTACTCATTTCCTACCCATGGAGTGGTTATTTCACATTTCATTTTAAAAAGGAAACGGAGGTATATGTTTCCTGGGCCATTCTCCCCAGGTTACCACCCCCTCCGCCCACCCCCCTCCCTTATCCGTCCGCCTCCTGGGGGACCGGCTAAGCTCACGTCCGGCTGGAAGCAGCGTCACTTGCACCAGTGGAACCCCGGGTTTCCACTTTGACTACAGTCAGGCTCTCAAGATAGAGGACGAAGCCCTCAAGCAATGACATGTGCTTTGCTGATGCCAGGCAAGGTCAAAATTCAGGAAGAAAGACTCCTCAGCTGGTCACGCCTGCTGGCCGCAATGGTCCCCGCCTTTGTCGGTCCCTCCCACCTGCAGGGAACTGTGGGAGCCTCCAGGCTGGCCAAGGGCCCCCTTGAAGAATAGTTTTAACCAGGAGCCACGTTTCCTCCAGGCCCACCCCCTCAGCACCGAGGTTCCAGTTCTACGCCTCACTCTTCCTTTGGGTCCCGAGGGCTGAGCTTGCCCTATAATAAACGTATTGTATTATTTTTGGTGAATCTTTTTCCTCTTACACTTGGAACTATTTTAAAATCAAGATCAGACCATGGAATGTGCTTAGGGGGAACTTTCCTCCTTCTTGGGTGTATGTTGTTATGTCTGGAAGCCGCCGAGGGAATGCTAAAAACGACAGAACCCGAACCACAAGTTCATCACATATTCTTCCAGCAAACAGTCCTGCAAAGTATTCCCAGGATTAAAAAGGGGAAAACAATCTACAGTTTTTCTCAAATAACCGTCATATATTTCTACCGCTTGACAATTTATAAAGCACTTCCAATATCCATTGCCTTATTTGAAGCACTGATATACAGCTAGTTCAGAAATAGCATCCTAAGACACAAAGTCTAAGTCTTAGACATCAGACTAGGAGATATTCATAAAATGACTCCACATTTCTTAAAAAAATAATTCTAGGACAAAAATACACATTAGAAATGCAGAAGAAAAAAAAAGCACCGTCACTTTTATATATAGTAACAGCATTGAAGGAAAGAATTATATAGTGATAAGGTTTCAAAAATTATCCTATGCATGACTGAGTCACCAGGAGGAAAGAAAACTTGTAAGGGTGGGATGCCAAGAGTCACCACATTCTTCTAAACCCAATCTTCCCAATTGTTGTAGCAAAATATAAGAGTTTAATAAATTCAACTTCTTCGGAGTAACTACGCATTACAGTTGTGTTTCCTCGCCCTTGTTTCTTCCTGAGTCATATTTGGTGCTGAGTCATATTTGGTGCATTTGGTTACCTACATGTTTAATATTTTCTCCTCCTCTTTTAGGCCCTGGCCATAGGGCCTGTCTCCCCAGGGGCATCACAGACAGGCCACGCCCAGCCTGTGGAGGTGGCTGACACAGCCAGGCATTTAAGGATGCCAGTGGTATTTAGAATGTAAGAAGAAACTCCCTTGAGCTGGCTTCCAGAGGAAGATTTCAGAGGCCTCGCCGACAGCCTTACGTGACACACAGGCCTGCTCCAGCTACAGGAGCAGCTGGGGTGAAGGTCAGAATGTCAAGGAGGACAGAGAACAGCCTGGCTCTGGGAGCTGGATCTGCACTGCAAAAATACAAGTAAATGGAAAGGCATCCAGGTTCTTGGGTAGGGAAAGCTAATTTTATTAAAATGTCCAATAAAATATCCACACTGCCCAGCCGGTGTTGCTCAGTGGTTGAGCACTGACCCATGAACCAAAAAAGAGGTCCCCAGTTCGATTCCCGGTCAGGGCATGTGCCTGGGGTTTCAGGCTCAATCCCCAGTAGGGGGCATGCAGGAGGCAGCTGATCAATGTTTACCTCCCTCTTCCTTCCCCTCTAATAAAAACATGTTTTTTAAATGGTTTAGATGATATATGTTACGCTATGTGTTTTAAACCAAACAATAAAAAAAGATAAATCCCTAGAACAGGAAAAAAAAAAAAAAAAAAGAACTAATGATACATTTCAAAAATCTCAAGAGCCCTAGCTGATTTGGCCTAGTGGATAAAGCGTCGGCCTGCAGACTGAGGGGTCCCAGATTCCATTCCAGTCAAGGGCACATGCCTGGGTTGTAGGCTCAATCCCCAGTAGGGGGTATGCAGGAGGCAGCCAATCAACGATTCTCTCTCATCACTGATGTTATGTATCTCTCTCTCTCCCTTTCTCTCTAAAATCAATAAAAAATATGTATATTTAAATTATTTTTTAAAATCTCAAGAAATGAAATAAATCTCCAGTGAATCATGCTGAGTAATAAAAAAGCCAATCCCTGAAAGTTACATACTATAGGATTCCATCAATATAACATTCTTTTTAAAAAATATATATATTTCTTTATTGATTTCAGACAGAAAGGTAGAGGAAGAGATAGAAACATCCATGATGAGAGAGAATCACGGATCGGCTGCCTCCTGCACGCCCCCTACTGGGGATCAAGCCCACAACTAAGGTACATGCCCTTGACCAGAATCGAACCTGGGACCCTTCAGTCCGCAGGCCAACGCTCTATCCACTGAGCCAAGCCAGCTAGGGCAATATAACATTCTTGAGATAACAAAATGATAGAAATGGAGAGCAGATTAGTGGCTGCAGGGGGGTGGGGGGTTGGGAGGGTGCAGGGATAGGAGGGAAGTAGGTGTGGCTATGAACGAGCAGCCTGAGGAATCCTTGAGGGGATGGACATGTTCTGTCTTGACCATATTCATGTTTGCAGTCTAGTTTTGTTGTGCTATAGTTTTCAAGATGTTACCATGGAGGGAAACTGGGTAAAGGGACAGGGGTCCTTGCTATTATCTCCTGTAACTGCAAGTGAATTACGTCAAAATAAAAAGTTTAATTCATTTTAAGAATCCTTTCCCCAAATGATGTGCAGATAATACTAACTGTCCCCCAAAGTGCTAACTGTAAAGTTTAGTGCCTGATTTTCATGCAGGTTCGGGTAAAGAAGGTACACTGACTCGGATAAATCCTCATGTCTGAGATACCCTGGTTACCCAATGTTCACAAAAAAATGCAATTCTTGTTTAGAAGGGGAGCCTGGTCAGAATGCTCCCTAAGTTTTAGTCTTCAAAGGCCTAGATGCTGGGCCTGTAATAAGAAACCGGAGGAGTAATTATGGGCCCGGGAGAAGGGGGAGGAACACCCAGACTCAAGCCAGTCTCTGTGGCTGCGGGCAGTTTAGCTGGAGGAGCCAACAGCCACCTCCTGACGGAGCTCCCTTCTGGTCCAGCTCGGAGTGAGTCAGGCCTAACATAATCCCTCCTGTCATCTGAATAGAACAATGCATCTCATTATTTCCCCTGCACCTGCTTAGAAATCCGCCTGGGGAGTATATGGCAGGGTTGCCTGAAAACACAATTTGAAACTAGTATCTCGAGACCGTCGTGTAGGTTATGGGAACCCAACCGATGACTTCACGAAGGCGCCACCGATACACAGGACGGTGATTGGCCGCAGGGGTTGGCTGAACATAAGCTGCGATGCTGGGAAAGAAAGCAGGTTCTCGTAAGTCACACAAAATGTGACTTCTCCATGACGCCCATCTACAAGCTTCTGCTCCTCTGGGGAAGCCCTGTGCTCCGGCGTGAAGGGCGTGGAGTTCCTCACGGGCCGTGAAATCAGTACTAACTGAGCACCTGCTGGGGGCCAGGCACCAACGTGAGCGCCTTCACGCACCTCATTTCGTTCTCTCAGCAGCTGGGGGGCCGTTAGAATTACCCGCACTTCGTGGGGAGAGGACGAAGTTTCAGGGAAGCTTTCAGGTTTGCCCGCGATCACCCCGCTAGTAAGAGGCAGAGCTAGAATTGGAGGCCAGGCCCCGCTATCTACACAGCCTGTACCTTTAGGAAAGTATCGAGCACCATCACACAGATCAGGGGTGGGGAACCTGTGTTCTGCCAAGGGCCACTTGAGTATTAATAACACCATTCTTGAGCCATACAAAATTACCGACTTAAAAAAATTAGCCTGCTGTATTTGGTCAAACATTTACTATACTCACCCCCTCATGCCTTGGCTGGGCCAGACCAAATGATTTCTCGGGCCGGACGTTCCCGAGACATAGATAATGAAATCTAGGCCCTGGATCATCAAAAAGTGACCCGAGAGCCCCTAAACTCAGTTCAAAGAGGTCAGACGGCAGGTGGAAGCTGAATGCGGGACAGAGCAGTATTTCCTGCGCCCACAGGTACACAGGAGGCGCTCACTAAATGACTGTTAAACTGCACGGATCCAGCGGCCCTCCCACGCAGCTGCACGTGTGCTGGGAGGACTGACGGTCCTCCCGCCCCCGCGCCTGCCTTCCCAGTTAAACTGGGAAATGACAACGCCGCCTGTGTTCTTGTCTGATGGGGACATGGCCCTGGGAAGTCCTACAAGACAGCCACACACACACCAGGCCGCTGTGACGTGTGCTGGACAAAGAAACTCAGAGTCAGCCGCCCCGAGGGATCAGGGATGACCTCAGATGCCAAGTATGAAGCGAGCAATTCTGGAACCTCAGGATTTCACAGACTACACAGGCTAAAGGGGGAGGGGGTGAGCTAACCTTCGGGCTTCTCAGAGGGAGAAAGCGAGGGGCGCCTTCCTTTGCTGGGGGCACACAGGGGCGGCGCTAGCAACAGGCCGGTCGTTAAGCAGACACCCCACAGGCAGGCAGCACAGCCTGTCGGGCGGTTTCTGGGCCCTGGGCTCCTGGTGTCCCCAGTTTCTGGATTCATCCTCAGAGTTTGGGATGGAGCAGGACTGGCCCCTCTACTGAGGAAACCTGAAAGGAGACCTTGGATAAAGACTCAAGAGGCCACGGACTCAAGAGGCCACAGCAGCCAGCAAGTCTTCGACCGGAGGGGACGGGGGCTGGAGGAGAGGCTTGCACAGTGTCCAGACAGTCTCAGACGTAATTGTTTCAGACTGAGGGAGGGAGCCGGCGGGGAGCATGGGAGAGGAAGAAAGAAGACATTAATGAGGGAATAACGGCCACAGCCATACTAAAAATACCTCCAGGCACATATTCCTCCCCGTGCATAGCAGCTCTTTCAATTAGGATGTGTCATTTCCTGGGTTAGTGACTCCAGAGCAGGGAACATTCCACTCGGGGACAGTGACAGAAGGTCACATTCTCAGCCTCCCCCAGCACCAAGGCCGCAAAGCACAGGAATCGTGGCCAGGGTGTTTCCACCGCTCAGCTCCCCCCGAGCTGCTGGAGAGAAAGCCCCTTCAGTGTGTGTGCGTGGAAAGCCTGGGCGGCCCAGCATGCTCTCCGTCTCGGGTACCCCAAGAGCTCCCCCAGTCACCCCGAAGGACATCATCATCTCAAGCCAGCAAGCACTGCAGGAATCAGAATCTGGGGAAGAAGCATCAGTGGCCATTTTGCCTTGGTTACTGCAATGACTGCAGGGACAGCTTGTAACACCACAGGCACATAGCCAAGTCCCCCCTGCTGGACGCTAAGAAACCGGAAAGGAAATGGCAGTGCCTCCCGGTGCCGGGCCCGGGACACCTGCACGCAGTGACTGCCCAATAGCATCTGGGTCTTCTTCAGAGAAGGGGAACTACACGGACAACACGGCCAAGGAACCCTCAGAGGCCCCACAACAGCCCTTTCCAAACATCGAAGTTGCTTGGAACCTCTTGTGCCTTAACCTCTCCTACCCGGCACTTGAGGCACTGGACTGGCAATTTAATCACACTCAGAGCTGGGCAGATTCTTATTAAAGGTGAATTGGGGAGACACTGAACAACAAAATGGGTTCAGAGCTAACACAGAATGTGGATTCCACTTGATCCTCAGAGATCAGACAAGTTTGGACCACACACATTCTCCAACAAATTTGATTGTCACCAACATTAACGGTCAGGAAATTTCAGATAAAGAGGCATTTAGACTTTGGTTTCAATGCAATTAATCAGCAAAAATGAGGCTCCGAGGCCAGCATGTGGGGACTGGCTGGAGCCAAGGAGTGGTTCCCTCTGGATGGGGCGTGCACGGGCCAGCTGCCTCGGGCGCTCTGCTCCCGTGGGCGCTCACAGCTCTGCCCTCGTGTCCTCATCGCCTCTGCCACCTTTGGGTATTTGACATGGCAACTGGCAACGTAGTCCATCGCCCTTCACCCACAGCAAACTGGTCCCATCTCTCACTCTCCTTCCTCAAACCCAGCTCTTTGCCACGATCTGTGGTGTTCCCAGTGTTTGGATTCATCCTCAAAGAGTTTGGGGATGGAGCAGACCCTGAGCCCCCTCTGCGGAACAGAGACAGAGAGGCAGCTGTGGCCAAATGGTCAGTGACAGGAGGGGACACACCTCCCCAGTCCTGAGCAAGACGCTTCCTGAGACCGCTCCACGCTGCACCCCTGCCCCGGGCAAACCTTTGTGTCCTCACACGTTTACATCCTCACAGACTTCCCTTCTTTCTAGCATGTCTACTGGCCACTCAGGGAAAAGGCAAACCAAAACGTGCCTCATGACGTACTTTTTCTTTGCTCGGACTGGATGGTGAACACGGCAGAAACCCCCACTGTAAATACTGAAGAATTTCTCAGGAAGCAGCGGAGTTGCCAAGGAGGGAGTGTGGCCAGAGACATCAAGACCAGAACATGATCTCAGCAAATTATTGATTACTCTGCACCAGACACAATACTGGGCATTTCACAGGTGGTATTTCCTGAGGCAGGTGCTATTTCCTCCTTTACAGAGATGAGGAGAATGAAGGCAGAAAGAACTGTGCTGACGTAGACCTTTTTCTCTCTGGGCCAGCGGCTCAACCTGCCCCCACCTGCCTGCCCAGCCTGGGCCTGGCCTGGCGGAGAATTCAGGAGCCCACTCACCCTCTGCCGTTCGTCTCTGGCCCACTGGCTGCCGTCTTTGACTCCAAGGCGCTGTTGAAGCTGGAGATGTTTTCAGAGGAGTAGAGGCCGGAGGGGTTGTTGTACTGGTTAGTGATGACCCTGGGGGCAGAGCCGGAGGCAGGCGAGGCGGTGAAGGGCATGGCGCTCCGGTTGTGGGCGCTTCCTATGTGCAGGACCTCCTGCAGGCAGAGATCAGAGGAGAAATCAAGGGGGGGCATCCTACTTACCCTCCTCAATGGACAGCGCAGGCCGAGTGAAGGGAGACAGGTGTTCCAATGCGCTCCAAAGGCCCTGGCTCAACGCCAAACTTTAGCTGAGGGGCTCCAATGGACCCGCTAGAAATGGGCAACAACCAGGATTCTCACAAGCTGGGCACAGGGACAGGTTCACACGCCAGCCCCGCCGCCTGGTTCTCCCCTGAGGCCGGTGAAGCTCACCTCCTGCTGGGGAGCCCAGGGCAGGACACCCGGGTGCCCTGGAGCTGAAACACCACCCTTCCAGGGCACATTCCGGGGGGACTAAGGTACCAGGAGGACAAGCACAGGCAGTCACTTCTGGGTCAGTGCAAAGCAAGAGGTGGTAACAGGTGGAGACAAAGTTCCCAGGACAGAGAGGGTTAGACAAACAAGATAAGAGGGCTGTGGTGACACGGGGCAGCGATGGCCTGGGCACTCGCGCAGAAGGGGGCTGGAGCAACCCCAGAATCTGTGGTCTCTCGTGGGAGAAGGACAGGGCCGCTGAGATGAAGGCTAGGGACTACCTGTCGCGGGCGGAGCCCAGGGGAGCCGCAGGAACAGGCTCTGGTTCCTTCCGGGCCCGTTCCCCTCCTCCCGTCACGTGAGAAAGCGCCCTCCACCCCAACGCTGGCTTGCCAGGAGTTATGGATAATTACTACAGCGACAACACCTCAGTGCTTCTGTACAAACAGCCTAACGTTTGAAAACTAACATGTCTTTTTTTTAAAAATCCCGGCTTTTCTGATGACTCCATGAGCAGGGTGCTTTCTACCCAGGTCTGGGTCTCCCTGCCTCCCAGGCAACAGAACGCGCTGTGCAACCTACTCAAGTCAGCTGCGCCCTATTTTCTGGGTTCCCCAGAAATCTTCCTGAACCCTGGTCTCTTTCTTAACACTCAGGCCTAGAGCAGCTGTCCCCCTTCCCCCCCAAGAGTTTCTGTCTTTATTGCTCTTCCTTTTATTTTTTCTCTTTTGCTAAACCTTTAAGTCTTTCACGCTTTCTTAGAAGACATTATGACGAAAAGTAGCACTGATTTAAAATAGAAGACAACACTATCCGACAGGTCAGAATCAGTGAGGTTTTATCGGTATAAATGACGCTGAGTTCGCTTTGTCCACACTGGACTGAAGCTAACTACACACAGAGGGTTCACAAAAGGGGAAATAAGTATAATTAGTTAAAAAAATAACATTAGCACTGATCAAAGAATGGTTAAGTAAATTGTACGGCACCACTCATCCAAGAAATAATATGTAGTCATTAACGGCAGCAGACGAGCAGACGGGAGGCCCGGGAGGCCTGGGACTTGGGCCCATGTCCGGGGCTGCGCTCCAGCACTGCGGGGAGAGCACGGCTGTAGCCAGGAGTGCAACTCCTCCCTCCTCTCAGCTTCTCCACAGCAACTCCGAGGAGCAACCCAGGATGCTGAGCACCAGGGAAGAGCCCTTATTGTTCTGTGTCAGCTCAGTTGCTTCCTGTTCAGCTTCAGGCACGTTATTCCTCTTTCTCAGCCCATTTCTCATCTCTAAAATGAAGTAATAGAGCCTCTTTCACAAGGACTTGCTGTGAAATATTAGTGTGCCAAGCACGGTGTCTGGCACACAGAGACATGCAACCAGTGTCCCCTTCCACAGAAATACATTTTCCATTCGAATGGAAGTCGGCAGAAAATGCAGGTTGGAAATTCTGCTTTTCCCTTTATAGAGAATCTTCCAAGAATATATCTGTTTTGTACATAAAAGGCGTATCTGTAACCCCATGTGAACACTGGTCTTTCCAGAAGTCAGGCGGTTAATTCAGGGCCTGCCTTTTGGAAGGGATGATGTCATTGTTTGGGCTTCGTATTTATCAGTTGCCTAGGAAACTCAATAATGAGGAAATATAAAGTAGGTGTGTAAGTGCTCTGACCTCAGATAAGTTGGGGTGTTGGCTGGCTTTATATGAACTAACAGATCTTTTAACTATAGGTGAACTCTGCTCCTACTCCTCTATTTTAGAAGAAATGGAAGTAGAGAATGAAAAAAAAAAGAAAAGTGGCAAAGTTTTCATATGAACAAAATATTACTAGAATCCAAAAAAATATATAATCCAGTTAGAAGTTAAAGTATTTGAATATTTTTTTTAATTTGATGAGAACTACTTCAAAATATTTAACACAGCCCTGACTGGGTAGCTCAGTTGGTTAGAGTGTCGTCCGGATACCCCAAGGCTGCAGGATCGATCCCTGGTCAGGGCACATACAAGAGGCACCCAATGAATGCATGGATAGGTGAAACAACAAACTGTCTCTCTCTCTCAAATAAATAGATAAATAAATATTTAAAAAATGAATACAGGTAACCAGATTCTATGTTTAAAATGAAAACTCAAGTACAATACATACCAAAATATAACTGAAATTTAAGTATTACTTTAAGTGAAAACTAGGATTTTAGACCAAATTAAAACAAAATCATTCCTTCTGTATTATAAAATGGATGAGATTTAACACGTGAAAGCATAGCATTTACAGTGAGTTTAAGGAAGTGGCTGGAACTCCCTGGGAGAATGGAATTAACTGTGGCGTGTTTTCAATTAGTTTGCACAAATGCCAGTTCACAGACAGAGCCCATGTGATGAGCTGCCCGGAGTAGCCGGTTCACGTCCGTCTAGAAATCTCAGATGCAAAGTGATCCTTAATGTGATTAGGACGCTTAAGTGTGATTTTTATTAAATTAATGGGAAAATTTTTGTGATTAGATTTCTGACATTTTAAATGGAAGCCGTTTGAGAAAATATCGCTTACAAGCAACCACTCCATTTACCCACGCGAATGCACCCAGGAGTTCAATTTCATACAAGTTCCCGTTTTATGTACGAAAGCTAGCTAGCTACGTTATCTTTTTTGATTATATCTCAATTCACCATATAAATTAGCTCCCCAAATTTAGAAAAAAAAAAAAAATTAAAGTTCAAATTTTCAATTGGGATTAAATCGATAACAATCACAAACTAGTCTAAAAGAAGTTTTTAAAAGCTGTTGTCAATTTACTTATGAACTTACTAATAATTCATTATTTATCCAACAGACACATACTTGGTGAAAAATAGTATGTCTGGTGTATGGAATTTTACACTGTCCTAAACTTTCTTCTTTAAGTTTTTTCCCCTTATTTAAAAAAGAATGCCCATTCACTGTAGCTTATTTACAAGATGTAATTAAGAAAGTAATAAATCACCTATACTCTAAATACTGAGGAATATTTATAAACATGGGATCTTAGGACAATCTACTTTCTTTTTTTTAATATGTTTTTATTCACTTTTTTTTTTTTTTTTTTTTTTTTTTAGAGAGAGAGAGGAAGGGAGAGGGAAAGAGAAATATCAATGATGAAAGAGAATCACTGATCGGCTGCTTCCTGCACGCCTCACACTGGGAATCGAGCCTGCAACCCAGGCATGTGCCCTGACGGGAATCCAACCGTGACCTCCTAATTCATAGGTCGATGCTCAACCACTGAGCCACGCCAGCCAGGTGGGACAGTCTACTTTCCCAGGAAATTCACATTGTGCATGGACTCCCTACCATTTTTCATTGTGAATGACCACTTCATTTTAGTAATTTTAAGGTCTCACTAGAAGTCTCACTGTAACAAAAAGAGAGACTTGCACCCTCAGGATCATGGAAATCAGACAGTGGGAAACCAGGAGAGAAGCAGAGCTTACTACTAACCTTCCCCTTAGCTCCTCTAGCGTCCAGGCCTCGAGACTCAAACGTACTTTCCTCCCCGGCATAATTCATTTGTCTCTGACGTCCATAATGAGTTGAGTCAGCTCCTTGCTTTTACGTGGTCCCGCCACCCCATTCTGCACAGGAAGGCTTCCCCCGCTTCCCGTAATGCCTTCCTACCCCCAGCTTCCAGCCCGGGCCAGTGTCACAGCCTTGGGGTTTTCCAGCCCTTTCCTCTTGCAGTTCCCTTACGGGAAGAGCTGAACCGGAGCCAGGACCCAGCACGGACAGTGGAGGGCTCTCCCTGCCGTCTGATCGCCGGGCCTCCAAGGCAGGAAAAAACGGGCGTCGTCTTGCCGGGCCCTGCGAGGAGTGGCAGTGGTGGACAAGTACTTACTTGCGGTTCAGAGGCTAAGTTCATCTTGTACGGGTGACGTTTCCCTTCCTCTGTCACGAGAGGAGACCAGACTTTATGCTCAGATCTGCAAGAGAGGGACAAAGCTGCTCTTTCGTGCGTGCTAAGTCAATAATACACGCCAAAAGCAGAATGGGAAGATGCCCCCTCCGGCCTGACGCCCAGGCTCTGAGCCAGCACCCTGCCACCTGCCTCCCCCTCCACTTAGCCACCAGGGTGATCTTTCGAAAGCACCAAGTCTGACTACGTCGTGTCTGATAGCTGCCCACGCTCAGCCCTGAGGGGCTTTCCAGCTGCTGGGACTTCGTGAGCCTCGACCTCCCTCACTACACTCTGTCTCGCTGACCCTCGGCCACACCGGCCGCCTCCCTGCTCCTGAGCATGCCTCCTGCTGCCCACCTCTGCTCAGAACAGAACAAGCATCTCCTTTCTCCCTCCCAGTGTTCTTGATCCAACCTGATAACCAACTTATTCCTGAAGCTTGTCTGGGCCCAATAAAAGGGATGCCTCCTTTATTGAGCTTGCAAAGGATTTCTCTGTACCAATTGCAATCTGTCTGGTCTCAGTTTTCATTAGTGTAGGTGTTTTTTTCTCTCTTATAGGGAGAGAATATTTTACTTACCTTTGTACTGTCAGAGTGCCTAGCACAGTACAAAGATTTTACTCAAGCATAGAAGTAAAATCTGTTCAGTTTGTTGGTAAATGGGTCAAAAATCAATTAAACTATCTCTATATAAAACCGTAATAGGCAAATAGACCGAACTGCGAAACTACCGAACAACCGGTCGCTATGACATGCACTGACTGCCAGGGGGCATGCACGGAACATGGTGGGCGTTGGCAGCAGGCGACAGAGTGCGGAACATGGGCGGGCATCGGCCGTGGTGGAATGGTGGAGCAGGTGAGCAGGGGCGCCAGACCAAGGCGTGGCACTGGTCGCTGTCATCGGGACAAGTGCGTCTGGTGGTTACTGAAAATTCTTTGCTCCCACGTGCTCCGCAGGTCCCACCAGGCGCTCGCACCTGCTGCCAGTGCCCTGCGCTGTCCCAATCACTCGGCACTGTCAGGTGGGTGCAAGCGGGGCTGCCGGCCCTGATCGTCCCTGAGGGCTTCTCCACCTCCCCTGCTCCTGAGGGGCGATAGAGGCAGCAGCCACTGCTCTCACCCAGTGACAGTGCCAGCCCCGCTCATGCCCACTGCTGGCGCCGGCCCCAATTGCTCCGCGCCATTGGCGGGTGCAAACGAGGCTGGCACCGTCAGCGCATAGGAGCGGCAGCAGCGGGATGGGCCAGGTGGGGGCACGGAGAATGGGCAGAGACCCGCCCCTGTGCCCACCACAGCCTTGCAGCCCACAGTTCCTTTCAAGGTGCACAAATTCGTGCACTAGGCCCCTAGTTAATGAATAAGTGAGCGAATGTCAAACTAAGGCTTGAAGGAGGAGATTTGGACTGAGATAGAAACGGAAAAGAGAATGAGGGGGTAAATGAACTTTTGAGGGGGTAGTCATAAAATGTGTACCGCCCATGAGGATAGGGCACTGATGTGTACATAATTTTAGCTATCCTGCCCCGCACTTGGTCCTCCCACCAGTCTTGTGGTGCAGGTAGAAGAAAACCAAAAACCTATTCACAGATGAGAGCCTGAGCCAAGGGTTCGTGATGAAGAGCTAAGGTTAATGAGCAAAGAGCAGGTTACCATAACAGATCAGAATGAAGAATGGGAACTTGACCCAACAGGAAATATGGAGCCATCAAGGTTGAATCAAATCGCCTCTGAAATCACGCTCTTTCCTTCCAAGACTCAACAAAAGAACGGGAATTCTACCCCAATCACCACTCCCAGTACGCGCTCCCCACTCGTCAGCCTCTGCGCTTTGCCTGGCGGGTTGCTATCTTTCCCTGTCACTGTAATCTCCTGGCATAGTACCCACTGTTGGCGTGGTGTGGCAGGAGCCACGTCCTGAGCAGATTCTCAGTGGTTTCCAGGAAGTTTTCATTTCATTATACTTGGCAATAGTTAACGATCTTACTTCCTCAAAGTGGTACTAGATCAAGTGAAAATGCAGAGCCCTAGCTGGTTTGGCTCAGTGGATAGAGCGTCGGCCTGCGGACCAAAGGGTCCCAGGTTTGATTCCAGTCGAGGGCACGTACCTTGGCTGCGGGCTCCTCCCCAGCGCAGGCCCTGGTCTGGGCTCGTGCAGGAGGCAACCAATCAATATGTTCCTCTCACATCTGTCTTACCCTCTCTCTTCCACTCTCTCTAAAAATCAATGGAATAATATCCTCAGGTGAGGATTAACAACAACAAAAAAATGCAGAAAGACCCCACAATATAAGAAGCACTATGACAATTAGAGGGGAAATAAGCAACTGAAATTCCAATTCCACAGACCTTTTTAATTATTATTATTTTTTAATTCTCACCCAAGGATATTTTTCCATTGATTTTTAGAAAGAGTGGAAGAGAAAGGGAAAGAGAGAAATATCGATTTGAGAGAAACACATTGATTGATTGCCTCCTGCAAGAACCCCGACCAGGGCCGGGAAGGAGCCTGCAACCGAGGTCCGTGCCCTTGATGGGAATCAAATCCAGGACCCTTCAGTGTGCAGGCCGATGCTCTATCCACTGAGCCAAACGGGCTAGGGCAATTCCACAGACCTTCTGACCTGCCTATGGATACATGGCACCGAGCTGGGGTGTAAGGGACTCTGAGATGGGAGAGGCAGTCCTTGCCACAAGCAGCTTCCAGTGGATCCGAAAAGAACGGGTGTTTCCCCGAGCCTTACCTTGATACTGTGAGAGTCATGTTGTCTACACAGCCCTTGATTTTGTTCTGAGCTTCCAAGTGCGTCATGTTGCTGGTATTTTCCCCATCGATGGCTGTAATTATGTCTCCAATACATAAATTAGCTATCGCAGCCTTGCTTCCGGGAGTAACCTGGAAAAAGGGAAAGAGCTAGTTACTACTCGTCTCCAAGGCAACCACTGAGTAAGTTATCACCAGGCCAAGTATTCACGGATGTGGATCAAAGCATGTAAAAAGGAAAGGGACTAAAATCGTAAGTGTCGATAGTAACAAACCTTTATATTTATGGAATACATTATGGTTTACAAAGTCCTTTTCTACATACTATCTCATGGGGTCCTTACAACAACTTCGGGAGAAAGGACAAATACCAGTCCCCATTTTAGAGACCTGCCTGGGGTCTCCCAACTTGTATATTGCTATAAGGGTGGGGAAAAGTAGGTTGACAGTTGTGAGTACATGAAACACACAGCTTATTCTTATATTAGTATTTATTAATTATTGTCTTATTTTCCATATGAATAATTATAAACTTACTTTTGCCCCACCCTGTATTACTACTAGTCAACCAACTAGTTTATTACAGAGCTAGGACTCAAAGCCGGAAACCAGACCTCTGAACCTTGCGGCTTCCTTAAAATAAATTGCCCATTACATTAAAAACACACACACTTAGAGAACATTATGTACAGTAACATCTGTGTCTATAAAAGCTTTAGGAATTAATGTTATTTATGCATGGAAACAAACTGGAACACTGAACACCAAATTGTTCAGTTATATATTTCTGTAATGGTTCCGGTTTTTACGATGAGCTTGAATTACTTTTGTAATTAAAAAAGGCAATAGCCCTAGCTGGTTTGGTTCAGTGGATAGAGTGCTGGCCTGCAGAATGAAGGGTCCTGGGCTGGATTCCAGTCTAGGGCACATACCTCGGTTGCAGGCTCGATCCCCGGCTAGGGTCAGGGCATGTGCGGGAGGCAACCAATCGATGTGTCTCTCTCACATCGATTTTCTCTGTCTCTCCCCCTCCCTTCCACTCTCTCTAAAAATCAATGAAAAAATATCCTCAGGTGAGGATTAACAACAACAAAAAGGCAATAAGAATATTTTTAAGTCTGTAGAGTGGGTTTAGTATTTACACTGGCTCATTCCCTCCCACCCAAGAAGTTGGCTATGATTAGCGTTATTTTCTATAGGGGCCTGGTTTACTGCAGGACAATGCTTCTGAGCCAATGGTTCCAAATTATTGGGCCCCCAATGCTTGGGGGAGTGAATCAATTACTGCAACGGGTCATCAAAACCCATCTGCCTACTGACTATTCCATGTGAACTGAATAAATATCATGCCTCACACACAGATGTCCAACTATTATTCAAATAAATGCAGATGCTGTAGTGTGGCAAATGAAATACAAACTCAGTGTGAAGTAGTACTAACCTCAGTGTAATTTCTTGTTATTAGGCTCTATACTAAAATTATTACTACCATGCCAGTGTCATTCCATGACTGTGACATAAAAGACTTCCCTTAAGCCCTGGCCGGTGTGGCTCAGTTGTTTGGATGTTGTCCTATACACCAAAAGGTTGCCAGTTTGATTCCCAGTCAAGGGCACATGCCTGGGTTTGGGGCTTGATCCCAGTAGGGGGCGTGCAGGAGGCAGCTGATGGATGTTTTGTTCTCCCTCTCCCATCCTCTCTTTTTAAAAATAAATAAAAATATTAAAAAAAAACTTTTCTTAATAAGAATTCCAAGTCCCCCAGCAGCAGAGTGATGGCAACACACCCAGACTCCCAGCGACCACAGGTTGTGGCCTCCCCTTGGAGAGGGCCCTGGACACCTGGGAGCCAACTGCCGAAGATCTTGTGACGCGTGCGCCTCTGTAAGGCTGAACCAGGGGTAAGAGGCCCTTCCAGGCACCACAGCAAGACACTAGGCTCAAGCCCTAAGCCCCCGCATCTGATGTGGTTTCAGCAGCCAGTTTCCAATTTCACCTCAATGACAAGGCCGGCACCTCCCAGGTGGCTGGTGTGCTGTCATGGTCCATCTCCTCATTAGCACCCGACCCCATAAAATGAAGAGTGGATGACTTGATCCTTGAGGTCCCTTCTGGCTTAGACATGCTCTGACTTTACCAGGCAAAACTCTCCTGGAATGCAGCAGGACGTGGAAACCAGGGCAGAGATCTTGACCTCCTAAACTTCCTTTCTGGCTTTCCCATCGTCCATCTACCAGCGAGCCAAGGTCAGACCTTTTCTCCCCCAGCCACTGGGAAGAGACATGCACACACAGACAAGCGTGGCTGCTTTCCTTCAGTCAGCATGGTGGAACTGGCCTCTGAGTCAGCAGCACAGGCGGTGAAAACGAATTCCTCTCCGGAGGAGACTGATCTGACATCACTTCATGTATAGCTCCGTTTTTTTCTAAATAACAGTACACCCCTTGTTTAAAAATGGCCCTAGGCATCACTTCATTTGGGATTAGCAATGCTTCTAGATTGGCAAACTCTACCTCCAGAAGAAGGAGCCTGATCAAACTCATCTCTATGACCAAATCTAATGGTGCTAAAGATAAAATCCAAAATCATCAGCCAGGTGCCTAACGACCATGCCTCCCTCCTAACCTACTTCATGCCATTCCCCCACTAAACTCTAGCTACCGGGGTTCCTTGTTTCTTTCCCACTGCGGGACCTTAGCACCTGCTATGGCCTCTGCCTAATGAACGTCTTCAGGCCTCAGCTTCAACAGCCCTTTCTCAGAAGCCTTCCCTCGCCTCCAATCTAAGTTATATCCCCCATCATCCTTCTTCATCGAGGCACTTGTCACACTGGGTTTGTCAATCTGTTTTGTGGGTTAATTTACTTAATGTCTGAGGACCTACTAAACAGGAAGGTATGTGAGGGCAGATTTTGTCTGCCTTTGGCGCTGTGGTATCCCCAGTGCCCAGCACCATGCCTAGCACATAGTAGGCACTCAATAAACAGTGAATGAGTGAATCTAGAATATCTAGTGTTATTAAATATGCATTCATGCTACTTAATTTTATCCTTTAAAAATGTGACTATTTTAAAAAGGGATCAAATAGTAATTTCCCTCGGCATGGCTACCTGGGAACGTGACCACTCACAAAACTAAAATGATGGGAGTGGAAGATTTGAAAAGATGAAAAAGGAAGTTTCCCTTGATTTTACGTATTTTCAAGTATTTCTCTTGAGATACTCAGCGGCTAAGAGCTCTGGAATTTCCAGCATTTGGTTCAAACTGTCCTGTGGGAGAGGCATTTCTGCTAAGAACATCTCACAGGTCCAGGACAAGCTGGAACCAGTCTCAAGAGCCCTGAGCCTGAGTAATCAAGGCCTGGCCATCTATCTTTCCATCTACTTTTTTTTTTTTTAAAGCCAAACCGATGGGAAGCTAAAGGAATTCTCAGAGTGTTACAAGAAAACATCATCAGATGGGACTTGGATGAAATTACACATAAACCGATTAAATTCATTCTTTTATGAGCTGTTGGTTTTTTGTTTTTTAATGACTTAAACAAATTACAGATTTGCCTTCACCCAGCCAGTTGAGCATTGACCTAAGAACTAGGAGGTTACAGTTTGATTCCAGATCAGGGCACATGCCCAGATTGCTGGCTCTATCCTAAGTAAGGAGCATGCAGGAGGCAGCCAATTAGTGATCCTCTCTCATCATTGATATTTCTATCTCCCTCTCCCTCCCTCTCTGAAATCAATAAAAATATATTTTAAAAATAAAAAATATGTATATTTGCCTTCTACAAAGCCCTTTCACACCCAATCTCCTCTTTGAGATTTGAATAACGACCTCACCACCAACATATAACAATGACAGATGAGGAAACTGACTCACAGAAGCTGTGACTGACTCAAGTTCACACAGCTAATGGCTTGAGCCTGAACTTGACACCAGACTCCCTTTCTGCTTTACCACAAAGCCACAAGCAGATGCTCCAAGCCCAAAGCGAAAGAGAAATCCAGAATTAACCTTTTGCACTCGGATGTCGAGTGTGATTCAACACGGTTAGCATTAGAATAAAGGAATCGAGAAAAAAGCAAGCGAGTGCAAAGGGTTAAGGAGACTCATCACATTCTACAAAAGGTACTGGAGTGTCACAGATCCTGCCGCTGCCTGGGTGCCTCCTGTCATAGGACAATAGCTCAATTGCTCTGTACTGAGCTGGAGCCGGGCAACCTCATCCCTTATAAAATATACAAATCAGAACACAGACTGAAAGGGCCTCAGGGAGACCTATCTCCAACACCAGTTAGTTCCCATCTTGACTGGTGGACTCCAATCCTTACCACACGCTCTATTCTTCATAATCATCAGTTTTGGTCAAGGGTTAACTTACCAATCCTCGTGATAAGATCAGGTGGGACTATTACTGCATCATTACAGATGAGGAAATGGAGGTACAGGGGTTAAGTGGCTTTCCTGAGGTTATTAGCTGGTGAGTGGCAGGCTGTGAGCTCCAGAGTCCATCCACTTAACCCAGCATGCCACAATGTCCTTTCTAATTTCCTCCTGACCATCAAGCACCATCAGAATCAGCTCATGACGGAGTCAGCTTCAATTTCTAAAATGGAAACCCTATCCTCTCCTCCAAAGAAACAGACCCATTAATTGAATGGACAGCCTCAAAACCCCTTTTCCAGCTTTCTTCCCCAGAGACCATACAACTCAATCACACAACTCCTGCTGCCTAAGAATGGGTTTTAGGCACAATGATTTCCACTAATGACCAACCTGCTCTTTTCCGCAGAATTCGCTCATGCCTTCTTCACTCCTGTCCCGCCCAGCAGACGTCTGCTCAGGGGCAGGGTGCACACCCGCCCTGCACTGCAAGCTCCTCCTGGCATCTTTCAACCCTGGGCAATGCTAACAGACTCCTGAGCACACAGAAGGTTGTGAAGCGTTCAATTTCACTTCTAAATGGTGCAGACTAACTAGAACTCTGATGTAGCTCTCCTGCTTTCTTCAATTTACATCTAAATACTTACATACTGCTATGAGGTAGAACTGCATGCATACCCACCCTGGCCATGACCAATGAAGAGGTAACCTTCCCCTGTGATAATGGCATGTTTCCACTTTATCCTTCCTCTCTCAATCATTCACTCACTCATTCATTCATTCATCACACAGTCATTCCTGAAGTACATTCTGAAAGACAGTGTAGCTTGTTGATTAAGATGTGGCTTCTGAAGTCAGATGGTTCTGAAGTCAGGGTTCAAGTCCTGTTTCTGCCACTTATAAACTTAAGTGTCCTTGGGCGGGATATTTCACCTTTGTGTGCCTCACTCTTCTCATCTCTGAAATGGGGATGGTAGCAGTCCTGACATCAGAAGGCTGTTGTGAGGATCACATGAGATGATTCAGGCAGAGCATACTGTCAAACGCTAAAAATGTGAGCTATTATTTGTAGATTCCGGTATCCACACAGGCACTGGAATCCAGATGGAGAAGGATCAATCACAACCTCCTAAGAAAGACAGGCATGTACAACAGCGGATGAGAGCTGTGCTAGAAGCAAGCAAAGAGGCAGTGGGAACCTAAGGGTGGAATCAGGGAAGACTCCCTGGAGGAGATGTTGCTTAAAACTGTGCAAAGACACTGCAGGAGACGGGAAAACGCACACCAAGTTATAGGAACAGCATGTGGACTGGCATGGATGAAACCCAGGACCGGAAGGGAGAGGAAGGGGATGAGGCTGGACATGTAAAGAGATCAGACTGCAAGAGCCCTGTTATTTTCCTTCTCACAAGATTGTACCTTATCTGGGAAACAATGGAGAACAACAAAGGAATCTAAACATAGCATTTGACTCAACTGCCCAGTTGCTGCCAAGAAACAGCCACCAAGCCTTAGTTTTGCCGAGATTAAGGTGACTGAATGACAACACTCTCCTGATGGCAGTTGAAAGAAACAGACCCATTCAGGGCCACCCAGGCAGCCTCCAGACCAACCACTGGGAGGCTGGCTTCCCCAGTGAGCCTTGCAGAAGGCAGTTCCATTAAAAGGGCGTGTTGCATTGACAGCTAGACGGGGTTCCTTTAACTCCCCAGGCTCAACATTGAAAGCTGGAGGCCCATGAAATGAATCCAGCCTGCAATCTTGTTTTATTTTTTTGTTATTTTTTTTAAACTTAAATTACTTGCTAATAATTACATGTCAATAAATTTCATACAAAACCCCTAGATTCTCAGCTTCTTGTGAAAAATGAGAAAACCTAGGCATTCTGGACCTATATTCCCGATGGCAACAATCAGCACCAGCTACACAGCTTGTACCCTCTAGATGGGGCATACGCTCTCCATTCAGCCACAGCCCACCCCCCACACCCCCCACGCTTTATTGCCCTCAACACAGAAACTTCGTACCAGTTGCCATTATCATCATTCTTGAAGCTATTAATTTCATTTTCTTACTACCTCATCCCTGAGTCAAAACTCACTTATGTTGCCTCCTGACCCCTTCATGCAAATGTGTTTGTAACCAACCCCTGGCCTAGTTAAAAAGTTATGTAAAGCTGCCCTGGCTGGATGGCTCAGTTGGTTAGAGCATCATCCCGTACACCAAAAGGTCACAGGTTCAATTCCCGGTCAGGGCACATACCTAGGTTGCAGGTTCAATCCCCAGCTGGAGTGCATAAGGGAGGCAACCAATCAATGTTCATCTCTCTCTCTCTGTCTCCTTCCTTCCTTCCTCTCTCTCTCAAATCAATAAAAACATATCCTCAGGTGAGGATTGGCAAAAAAAGAAAGTTATGTAAAACAAAATTATATGTAGAAACATTTTATGACTAAGATTATAAGATGCCCTGGTTCGCACAGGACAGTAACCAACTTTCCCATCTTGATTACCAAAGCACTTCCATTTCATTCTAAACAGTGTTCCAGTCCAGATGACAAACTGCACTGCTGTCCTTCTGGTAGAAATGGGGATTTTAACCAGATATTTGTCAGTTTGCACAGTTCTGATGCAGAACCCCCACCCCAGGGGAGAAATGTTCTCTATTCAGAAGAGTCTCCGACTTTTACCTGTGGACAGAATATAGGCCAATCGCCTGAATATTCACAGAACATTGTTAACCTTGACCCTTGCATTTGACCCAACTCACCAATAAGTCAGGAAAACTAGTATTTGCAAGGATGAGGCAATGGTTCCTAAACAAGTTAGTCATCAGATCCCCTAGGGTTATAAAAAATACAGAGATCTCCACAGCCCTCCTTAGATCTACTGAAGGTCTACACAGTGAGACCCATAAATCTACTTTTCTTTTTTTTTTTTTTTAAAGCTTCCCAGGAAATTCTGATGCTTACTAGGTTTGGAAACATCAAGGGGGATGTTGACTATCCTTTCCCCGAAGTTCTCTTCCTGCATGATGTTAAAACTCATCAAGGTAAACAAAAAAATACTTAGACCTACATCTCAGCTCCTCCGAAAACAACTGTAAGGGCTTACACTCCTGTTAAAGTGCACTGAAGGCCCTTGAGAGAAACGTCCATTAGAAAAGTATTTCTCTACCTCTTACCAAAGGAGGTGTTTTTTTTTTTTAATAAAATACAGTCCCTATAATGTTGGTCAACATCCTTGACGCTCTTTGCAAACGGAGTATTGTAGAAGTAATTTCATTCCAGATGTGTCAATAACTCAGCCTGGTTCCTGTTTTGCCTTGGCCAGAAAACTCACAGCTAAACATAGTACACAATTTCAGAAACCACCTGATTTAAAGGTCCGGACCCATCTCTCTTTTGTTCTATGTTCATAAATCCTATTATGTGCGTTATGTTTTAAATACTCTTTGGTGTTGTAAATCAATTTAAATCCTCTTTACAAGTAGGTGAGATAGCATAAATGAAGATCGTATTATATGGAACGCGACTAGGATAACGAAAGTTGGGATTCAAGTTGAATCTCAGTGTCACAGGCCTTTAAGAACCACCAATGGCTGGGGCAAAGTGAAACTGTATGATTTTATGTAGGTTGTCCTGAAAACCCCAAGAACGTGTCAAAATGTTCTTGATTACTCTATGACCATTTTCCCAAGGAAATGTGGCAATCAAGTGGGGTTCAGGTGCATTAGAGGATTTGTGCCTTAATCAGGCTTCATTTCATGCTCAGTGCAAACGGAAGCTCTTAACACTAAGCGTGGCAGTTTAAAGAGGCTTTTTGCTCTCAGTCTGAAAGAACAACCATCATTTCTTAGGTAGGAATATAATTAAAAAGCAGATAGCAAAACAGAATACCTTAATGTATCAAGAAGCCACGGAGTCTCTCAAAAGCCTCCAAACAAGCTGCCAGGGGCCCCGTGTGCAATAACCACCACCCCTAACCTAAGTCCTAGCCAATCACCCAGGCTACGGGGACCTGACCTTCCTCTCTGTGGAAGGCCAACACCAGCTTTCTTCTCCTCCGCGGAGCAATGCAAGGCACAGCCTAAGGAGTGAGCACGGCTCGGAAGCCAGGACAAGCCTGGTCCCAGCACAAAAGCAATTCCTTGGTGCGGCAGGACAGTGTGACCTCCGTGGTTAGCTGATCCTCTCCTGTCACCTGCCAGGCTGCAGTACCTTAAAGCCATTCTTCTTCCCTCTCTCCACCTCAAAGACAAAGCAGCCCCTCTGATATCCACAAAACGGGGGAGGGGGCCTCTGGTTAGGGGTCAGGGCATGGCTTGGTAAATTTCAGGCCAGGAGGCTCAAGCATTCACTCACATGCTATTCCCTTTGATCCATCCTCTTCCCCCTATCTCCTTAGATCAGCTGTGACCAGCTGGAGTAGCTAATATTTCTCAGGTAATGGGTTTCACAGAATGAGGGAGTACAGAGCAAGGGCCATTAATGCCTTAATGAGCCTTCAGGGACATTTCTTGGTTTTCATAATCTGACAGATGAGCCCTGACCTTTATGACATGGTGTAAACCTACGTGAGTCTGGATATAACACTCCTGAAAAATCAGACAAGAGCCGAAACCGGTTTGGCTCAGTGGATAGAGCGTCAGCCTGCGGACTCAAGGGTCCTGGGTTCGATTCCGGTCAAGGGCATGTACCTTGGTTGCGGGCACATCCCCAGTGGGGGGTGTGCAAGAGGCAGCTGATCGATGTTTCTCTCTCATCGATGTTTCTAACTCTCTATCCCTCTCTCTTCCTCTCTGTAAAAAATCAATAAAATATATTTTTAAAAAAAAAGGAAAAGAAAAATCAGAAAAGACCCTCTGGCTACAGAGTACCTATTATTAAGCATCCCTTAGTTATATTGAGCAATTTGCCACAAAACCACAGGCTCTTAGCAAAGGCGTCCCCAGGACTCAAGAGGAAAATGAGCAGCTCCTCCCACAAGGGCACCCCTATCTCTGGCCCCACCCCTTCCTGTCTTTTGTCAGTTGCTGGGAGAGAAAAACAGTCAACATACACCCAGCAGCAATTTGGACCTGGGTGTGGATTCTCTGAAATCTTCCCTTGAAAGCAACTGGAGGAAATAAGAAATTGACACAGAGCCCAGCTGCCTGGCTCAGTGGTTGAGCATTGACCTGTGAACCAGGAGGTCACCGCTGGATTCCGGTAGGGGTTGGGGGCTCCATCCCCAGTGTGGGGCCGGAAGGAGGCAGCCGATCGATGACTCGCCCTCTCCCTTCCTCTCTGAAATCAATAAAAATGTATGTATTTTTTTAAAAGAGGAAATTGACACAGAATAACAAAAACTCAAGGGGATAGACAACTGTAGATTTGGAGCAGAAAAAAACCTCAGGGGACAGTGGCCAATGTGTGCATCATCAGGGAGTCCAAAGTAGAAGTTAACTAAGAAACTGGGAAAGGAAGAAAGCTAATTTATGTCCATTTAAAGTTGAAAAGCTGGACTGAAATGTTAAGTCATCACAATAACATAGATGAAAACATTGAGGAGCAAATGTTAGCTACACACACAATGTATTCTGCATGATTCTGCTCAGAAACAGGGAAAATTAAGCTATGGTGTTCAGGAGGCAAATTTGGGTGGTGAAACCATAAAGAAAAGCAAGGTGATAAGCATAAGTCATGATAGGGTTATGGGTAGTGAGCTTCCAGGGCGCTGCAAGGTTCTATTTCTTGACCTGGGTTGTGGTGATTATACAGGTATTATTTACTTTATAATCATTTGCTATGCAATTATATTTTATGACTTTATTTCACAAAAAATAAGTTTTAAAAAACAACAACACACAACAAGCCCTAGCCCGTTTGGCTCAGTGGATAGAGCCGTGGTCGGCAAACTGCAGCTCACGAGCCACATGTGGCTCTTCCACAAAATACCACGGCCTGGGCGAGTCTATTTTGAAGAAGTGGCGTTAGAAGAAGTTTAAGTTTAAAAAATTTGGCTCTCAAAAGAAATTTTAATCGTTGTACTGTTGATATTTGGCTCTGTTGACTAATGAGTTTGCCGACCACTGGGATAGAGCATTCCCTGCAGACTGAAGGGTCCCAGGTTCAACTCTGGTCAAGGGCACATGCCAGGGTTTCAGGCTTGATTCCCAGTAGGGGGCGTGCAGGAGGCAGCCGAGCAATGATTCTCATCATGGATGTTTCTCTTCCTCCCTCTCCCTTCCTCTCTAAAATCAATAAAAAAAAATATATATATATATATATTATATGTAAAAAGCAATTTCAAGTACATGGATTAGAGTTATATCCAGAAGCTTTAGCAATTTAACAAAAGACTAGAGCCAATACCAGAATAATCCATGCAAGAGAAAGCAAACATAACTAAATAAAAGGCACTCCTCTCCAGGCCTAATTTTATGGTTTGCTTTGGTGTGGAGACTCAAAGTCTACATATCCAAATCCACACTAGCAAACTCGATCTGCCCATGGTGATAACTGTAACACACCTACCAACCAGAAGGTGTGTACCTCTCCAGCTCAGTGCTCACACCTCCTCACTATTGTTCAGTTTACAGAGCACTCTCACATACCGTAACTCACAGCCAGTGGCCGGGGTTATCTCCACTGCAGTTAGGAAGGCAGCCTCCACAATAGAAGGCTCACCCCAAGTTCGGCTGAGGAAGCAGCAGAAACCAGGCCAACGCCAGATCTCAGGCGGCCACTTCCCCATTCCCAGGAGCAGGCCCCCATTTTTCCATTTGGAAATAATGAGATGAAGAAATAAGTAAATCACTGCCAGCATGAGAATGTCACCTCCTCTGAGTCACTTTCGCTTTTCAATTAAAGCACCTGCCAAGGTAAAGATTAGCTTCCTTCACTAGACCATGGACACCTCGAGAATAGAGTTGTATCCTCTCATTTCTGAGACCCCCCCAGGGCTTTGCGGTTTCTGGAATGTGCTGATTAAACATGTGATAATAAATAAATGAATGAATTAATACGTGAAAATGCAAACTAATGAATTTTACAGTGTTGCTTTCCAACCTACATTTTGTCATACCTACACAGTGCCGCCTACGTTAACTTTTGAAAGCAGTTAAAATGCCAGGCAAGTCACTGCCCTTTTAACAGATTGCCAATAGATCTTCCACTTCTTAAAAAAAGGTTGCATGTCATATACAAATTCAGAAGTGGAGAGGGCTGACAGGTTAATTATAGACACAAAGAGTGGGGACAAATGGACTATGAGGTAAGCGAGTCTAAATGTGCCTTCCCTGGGCGGGCACTTATTAATAAGCCTGAAAAGATTTACTGGGCATGGCCAGGTTCAGCTCTGTGCCAGGCTTGGGGGTGGGGGTCCAGATAAGGAGAAGGCACAGTTTCTGCACTTGAGGAATTTGGGGAGATGGCCTGTACCTGCCATAACAATCAAAGAGGTCCCTGCAGGGCAGCAGGTGGGAGACAGGGGGAAGAGAGGGCCTAAGAACTCTTGACACCTGCCTTTTTCTGGGAGGTGGGGGGCGGAGGGGGATCCGAGAAAACCTCCTCAGTCCCACAGCCCCACCTGAAAGGAGGTGTGGGCAGAGAAGCCAAGAAGGAGGCCCCCAATTCTCCTCCTCCTGCACCTCCCACTCTACTCCTTCAGCTGCTGGTGGCAGGGACTTAAGTCAAAAGGACCCTTTGGGATCTTCCCCTTCTCTCTCCACTCACTCCCCTCCGACAAAAGAGATCACCTGGTAGCTGAAGAGGCAAGTTTAGGGTCAGCTTTAGCAGATGGGCCCAAGAATGGAACGTGAGACCTGAAGGCAAGGCGAGGGCACCAGGCAGTGCTTTTTGCTCCTTTCCTTCATTTGGTCCACAAATGGTGACTGGCCGCCTTGCAGGAACAGGCAGTGAATGTGATGACTCTCAGTGGGACCTCAGCCTTGCCTGTAGCCCAGGCTCATGACCGAAGCCTGGGCCTCAGCACTGAGGCTGGGTCTCCCGCGGTTTCTGCCTTATTTGAGGGTGACGGGTCTGGAGGTCTCTGACGGAACCTGGGCCCTTCCGAAGAGATGAGGCCCTTCTAAGACTTTAATTATTCCTCTGATTCAAGTATTCCCGGGGTTTCGAAAAGTGCTGATGGGCTGATAATCCGGGAATGCCAGAAAGAAATATGATCACGGCCACTCCCGCAGGGGGAGGAGAATGTCCAAAAAGGTTTATTCGGGGAGGGGGGAGGGTCGTTTCCAAAATTCCACCTTTTCCCCAAAAGGCGTTAGGGAGGTGAGACCTGGCCACGGATCGGGTCCAAAGAGTGAGAAACGGGTCGTTTGGGAGGTGTTTAAGTTCATCTCACTGGCCCCAGTAAACTTCCCACCCACCCCACCTCACTGGACAGATGGTCCGGGCGTTTCCAAACGACCTTCCGCCACGCTGAGCCTCTGAAGAACCGAAAGGTGTTAGCTCCCAGTGTGCGGGATCTGCGGGGACCCTGATCCTCTCGCCGCGGGACAAAGCGCGCCCACACGCCTGGACGCGCTCCCGGGGCGAAGGCACGAGAAGTGCCTTGTTCTTTCTCACGGACACGGGAACTGCGCGCAGGCGGCCGCCCGGCTCTCCCCGGGGCGCAGCGTCTGGGAAGGGGCGGCGGGCCCGAGGCGCGCGGGAAGCGCTCAATGCGCGGTGCTCCCGGCGCACCTGGATGCGCCCGCAGCCCCAGCTCCGTCCCCGGCTCCCGAAACCGCCGTCTCCGACAGCGCCCACGGGGCCCCGGCCGCCCAGGTTTCCCCCGGGTCACGCCGCTCCCCAGCCGCGGCGCACCCCGCTCCCCGCGCGCCCCAGGCTGCTCTTACCCGGGAAATGGCGAGAGGCTGCTCGAAGTCCTTGCCCCCCACGAGGCGGAAGCCCCATGGCCCCGGGCCCTGGAGAACTATTTGCTCGGTGGTCATGGCACCGCGAAGGCGAGCGGCGACCCGCGAAGACGGACGCGGCAGGACGCGGCGGGCGCGCTGGGCTCCCCCGGCAGCTCTCCGAGTGCGCGCGCCGCGGGCCGGGAGCGCGGGGCGGGCGGGGCGGGCGGGGGCGGGGGCGGCTCCGCCCAGGCAGTGGTGAGGCCGCCCGCCCCGCGCGTCCTCCCCGTGTCCCGCGGAGGGCTAGGGACTCGGTCAGAGAGAGAGCCTGCGGTCGGGTCTTGGGGCCACCCCAGCACCGCCGAGGGCGCTAGGTGAGAAGCAAGCAGGTCCCGACAGACCCGGGGTTGGGCGCTTTGTAAAACGATAAGAAGTGCTGTGCGCAGTCCGCCCTCTGAGAGCGGCCCCATCCTCACATGTGCCTTTTGTAGACGGTAATGACGCGTGAAAGGTGCAATCGAACGATCTCTGGAATCAACGGAGCAGACAGGGCCCCTGGCCCCATGTTACCGCCGGGGTAACAGGGTCGGCCTGAGGTTCAAAGACTGGCCCGAGGCTACCCAGCTGGCGCTCCCCTAGCGAGGGAAGCCCGTCTGGGTGCGTTTGTAATGCCAATGAGACCGTCGCACGGTGTTGTCCAGTACTTGGAATCCAGAACCGTCCTAGAGAACTTCCTCCAGGCTGGAGTTCGCTGTAGGTTCTGACCTTAACAGCTCAGGCCTCCTGTCTGGGCGGGCCAAGAGCTAGCTAATAAGAGGAAAGGGCCCTGGCTGGTTTGGCTCAGTGGATAGAGCGTTGGCCTGCGGACTGAAAGCTCCCAGGTTCGATTCCAGCCAAGGGCACATGCCTGGGTTGCGGGCTCAATCCCCAGTAGGGGATGTACTGGAGGCAGATCAATGATTCTCTCTCATCATTGATGTTTCACTCTCTCTCTCTCTCTCTCCCTCTCCCTTCCTCTCTGAAATCAATAAAGAAATATATTAAAAAAAAAAAAAAAAAAAAAAGAGAGGAAAGGGCACTGGGTTGCGTAGGAAGACTGGTTCCCAGCCTGCCACTAGCCTCCCGCTGGCCTCCGCAGCCCTGCTTTCTCCGGGCCAGACCAGCCCGCGTCTCACGCTGCCCACTGGTTCCTTGCTTCACGCTGAGTAAAGCCGAAATCCTTAAAATGCTTATGGGGCCACCCACAAGGAGGCCCACACCCTCTCTGACCTCATCTCCTCCAGCGGCCCCCCGCCGCACCTCGGGCTCGGGCTCCTGCCCCGGGGCCTCTGTCTGGAATGCTCACCCTGGCTCTCTTTGTTCAGATGTCACCATCTCGGAGCGCCCTACTTAAACCTCCTCTCTCGAACGCTGCCGCTTTTCCTCTGCTTTATTTTTCTCCGTTGTATTTATCGCCATCTGACAGACTCTGCATTTTACTTATTACTTGCCCTACCCGACCCCCTAAGCCTTTGTTCCGTGGGGGGTAAGGTGTTCATCAGTTTTATCAGATTATCCCAGTGTCTAGAATAGTGCAAGGCACACAGTACTTAAAGGATGCAATGCATTGGCCATTATGACCACTTACCCTTTTGGGACCAGGTACCTCGTAGTTTTCTTGGCACTCATTCATCCTGCCCCAGGGCCCCCGTGCTGTGCTTGGCACAGAGCACACGCCCGATGTATGCGATGTAGAGATTTGTAAGCCATATATGTTTACACATTCAGATGACTAAAATATATTTCTCAAAAATATTTGGTTTTCACCTACAATTCCTGGCTCACAACTGCAGAAACCCACAAAATTTCCCATGTTGTGAAAGATAGCGGTGTCTTTTGTTATGTGAATGAAGTGACTTTTAGAAAGCACCTATGGATGGGGGCTGGTTGCCAGGAGAGTGGACCACGTGATTTAGAGGTTTAGAATTTTCAATCCCGTACTCCCCACCCCCACCTCCGGAAGGAGGGAGGGACTGGAGATGAATCAATCACCGATGGCGGGTGATTTAATCAGCCATGCCTACATATAAAAAGCCTCCATAAAAATCGACTGACCTCAACTCAGAGGTTCCCACAACCTTCTTCTCATTGGGTTCCGTGAATTTGCTTTTGAGAGCTCCCAGGTTGGCGAACACATGGATATGCGGGGAGAGTGGTGCACTTGGAAATGGCTTGGAAGCTCCGCACCCCCCCCCTCCAAAAAAAAAATCCTTACCCTATGCACCTTAACATCTGGCTGTTCCTAAGTCATATCCAATAAACCAGTGCTGTAGCAAGTAACAGATTTCTCTGAGTTCTTAGAGCTGTTCTAGCAAATTA
Organism: Ia io; assembly: GCA_025583905.1. Classification (NCBI taxonomy): domain Eukaryota; kingdom Metazoa; phylum Chordata; class Mammalia; order Chiroptera; family Vespertilionidae; genus Ia; species Ia io. Next base: position 23,315,739 of record JAJQQW010000012.1, on the reverse strand, counting down.
ATTGAACCCAAGGAGGAGGTTTCGGGAACCTCTGATTTTATAGCCAGTCGGTCAGAAGTGTAGGTAACAACTTGGACTTGTGATTGGCATTCTGAGTTGGAGGGGGGTCGTTGGAACCTCCAATCTATCACCTGTGGTCACCCCCAGGCAGAACATATGAAATGGAAAGTTTCAGAAATAAACAATTGAAGCTTTAAATTGCTCAGTGTCCTGGGTAGTGTTGGAACCTCCAATCTATAGCCAGCTGGTCAGAAGCACAGGTGTGAGCCTGATTAAGGCTGGCTTCTGCAGCGTGTGTGTGGAGGGGCGCAGTCTTGTAGATAGTGTCAAAATTGAGTTGATTTCTTGAACACCTTGCTGGTATCTAAGAATTGTTTGTTGGCATGGGGAGAACCCCACCCCATCCCACAATCCATTTGGGTCCAGGAACTTAATTAAATGTGTTTGTTAAAAGCAGGGCTCTGCCCTAGCTGGTTTGGCTCAGTGGATAGAGTGTTGGCCTGTGGACTGAAGGGTCCCAGGTTCAATTCCAGTCAAGGGCACATGCCCAGGTTGCAGACTCGATCCCCAGTGGGGGGCATGCAGGAGGCAGCCAATCAGTGATTCTCTCTCATCAATGATGTTTCTATCTCTTTCCCTCTCCCTTCCTCTCTGGAATCAATAATAAATATATTTTTAAAATAAAACCATGGCTCTGTCTCCTGGTCTACCTACCAGATTACACATGAAAGGATCATCTTACTTCTCTGATTGTATCACAGCACAATGTCTATTTTTAGGAAGGGTTTGCTTATATTTAGAAAGCAAAGTGGATTTATGTTATCTATACATCTCTCCCATCCCTTGATATTCTTTGAGTCTAAGAAAAAAGGAATGGACTTACAGCCAGCAACCAGCCAGCCATCGGCTTCATGGAAGCCCCAAATCCACTGGCTTTGATTAAGATTCTGCTGATTAGAAAACATGCTAGTGTTTCAAGTCCTTGCAGAATGTGGGGAGAACTGCTAAATTCTGAGTCTGCCCTTAGATGTGTAGCAGTTTGAAGTATTTTGTGTCCTAGGAGGAGGAAAAGGTGGAAAAGCCACAGCTTCTGTGCTCCCAAGGATGGGCCTGCCTTGCTCTCAATCATCCTGTGTGTCCTGCTAGCATGGGCCTGATACTCATAGGTGCCAACAGTGCTTATTCTACACAATAGTCTTTTTAAAAAATATATATTTTTATTGATTACAGGAAGGAAGGGAGAGGGAAATAGAAATATCAATGATGAGAGAGAATCATTGATCGGCTGCCTCCTGCACACCCCACCCTGGGGATGGAGCCCGCAACCTCCTGGTTTATAGGTCGACACTCAACCACTGAGCCACGCCAGTCAGACTACACAATGTTCTTTACAGGCATGGGCACTGGTGCATTTGTGAGGGCTGTGAGTCCTCAGTTGCTTCATTTAGTTGTTAAAGGTTCTCAGTTGTAGTCTGGATCTACGTAGCAAGAGCTATAAAACAGTCAATCCTTTGACCCATACATCCCCTTTCTGGGCAGTGATTCCAAGGATATAATTTAAAAGAAGAAAAATAGCTATATGTACAAAGATATTTATAGCCACATTATTTATAATGACAAAAAACAAACAAACAAACACACACACAAAACACAAAAAACAAAACTGGAATCATGCCGAAACCGGTTTGGCTCAGTGGATAGAGCGTCGGCCTGTGGACTCAAGGGTCCCGGGTTCGATTCTGGTCAGGGGCATGTACCTTGGTTGTGGGCACATCCCCAGTAGGGGGTGTGCAAGAGGCAGCTGATCGATGTTTCTAACTCTCTATCCCTCTCTCTTCCTCTCTGTAAAAAATCAATTAAAAAAAACAAAAAAAAAACTGGAATCAACCAGTAACAGAAAAGTGGCTAAATATGGTGTGGCCATATGAGGGAATAGTATGCAGCATGAGAATAACGACCCTGAGGACTAAGAGGAGACAGGGAAATGTGTTTTCAGAATAGGTAAAAATAAGTGGAACAAGACTATTTGTAAACCAAATATTATTATTTGTAAAATTTATGTCAAAAAAATGAAAATTATGTCTTCTTACTGCTAAAAATTAGGAGAAAGCACAAAAAGCTAACTTTGTTTTGGGAGATGCAATTGGGGAATTTTTTAAAAAGAATTTCCTCTAATGATGGTGTAAAGTTTTCAAAACAAATAAAATGTTCTCAGCTTCTTGGATTGGTGACTAAAGGTCAGTCTTTCTGGGGGTAGGACATCTCATCTTCTATCTTTTTAATCTCTTCAACGGGGGGCTCTGAACTGGCCACACCGCACGTACTCAAATGCCCAGACGGATGGACAGCTCTGGCCGGGAACGCAAGCAACCCTGTCTTATGTTAAACACCATTTCTCATTTATCCCTCCTCCCCGTTCCCTCAGACCTTTGACTCCTGCGGAGGCCTTAAGCAACCTCTCTGAACGTCAATTGCCTTGTTATTATTATAATGAATTCCGTAGAAGTCGGTTGACCTAAACAGCCGCCACCAAATGTCTGGAAGCGGGTGGGTGGGGTGGGGTTGGAGGGGATGCAGGAGAATGCTGGAGAAATGGAAGCAGGGAGGGCAGGCACCGGACAGAGGAGTGGTCCAGGGAGCGGGGCGGACAGTGGGTCTTTCCAGTTATCAATCCAGTTTTGCAGTGTGGACAGGGTGGGAGGCTCTGCCTGCGGATGGATTCCCCCAGTCTGGCTTCTGCAGAGCTGGCAACCCCACACCCAGGGTGCCATTGCCAGGACCCCCAGGGCCACTCTGTGGATGGAGACAGAGACCAGGACTTTACCTATGGCCGTTTTTAATCTCCAGGTCCTGGACTCGCCCAGGTGTTCCCATCCCTGGAAATCGCCACCAGGGCCCCCTCCTCCGGGGCTGAGCGGTTCTGACCCGACCCAGGTGGGAGCGTGGGTGACTCGCAGACTCGACGCCTACGCTGGGGGTTGAGGCCGGCTCTGCCCAGGCGCCGGAGACCGCGGGAAGCCGCCTGGCAGAGCGCACAGTGACCCCCACGCCCTCAAACGGCGCGGCTGCCCGGGGCGCCCTGGTCAAAAGACAGCCGAGCGACATGCTTTTTTTTTTTTTTTTTTTTTTTATATAGAAAGAATGAAACCTAAGCTTAGAGGTTCGCAGAACAAAGACGTCTTTCCCCGCCCGGCCCTATCCCGCCAGCCCAGTCTCGTTCAACCCCTAACCCTGCCCCCAGAGGCCGCGCGTCCTTTCCTGGGATCCGCGCGCAGCGGCTGGTCAGCGCGGGCGGCTGGACTGCCGGGGGAGGTGCCCTCGGCTGTGCCAGGGCTGGGCAGGGAACTGGCTCCCGACTTTTGCTTTTCTCCCGCTTCCTGCTCCAGCCCAGAGGAAATCCTGAAGTGGCCACTCGGGATTGGGCGCCTTTCAGGCTGCAGGCGGCACAGAGCATGCTCCTCGGCGCTTGCACCGTTAGGACACGTGTGCACCTGCCCTGCCTGGGGTTCTCCCTCGCGGCTGGAAAAGCTGGGGACAGATGAGCTGTTGGGTCCAAAGCCATGTTCCTGGTGGACAAGAAATGGAGGGACCAGCCCCAGAGCTGAAGCTGTTACCCACCTGCCACCTGCACCGGGGGCACCGAGTTCTCAAAGGCAGAGGAAGCCTGACCACCACCATTTCTCAAGCATGCCTGCGTATTGAGAAGAAATTCCATAACAGGGTCCCAGAGAAAGCGATTCATATTAAACATTTACATTGGAGAAGTTAAGACAAAAACACAAAATGTAGTATGACAGTGTTGTTCACAAGATAATGAATAAATGAATAAAATGTAATGAATCTGCTAATCTGAGACCTCTTTTAAATTTGTGGGATGAACATATTTCATTTTTGTTGTTGTATTTCTGTGACTTTATAGGTAACTTCATCTAGAGAAACTTTGCCCAGCTGGTGCCCCTCTGTAGTTGAGCATCAACCCAGGAACCAAGAGGTCAGGGTTCAATACCTGGTCAGCTCGATCCCCCAGTAGGGGGCATGCAGGATGCAGCCCATTGATGATGATGTTTCTCTCTCATCCATTTTTTAAAATATATATTTTATTGATTTTTTAGAGCGAGAGAAAGGGAAAGGGATAGAGAGATAGAAACATCTATGAGAGAGAAACATCACTGATCAGCTGCCTCCTGCACGCCCCCCACAGGGAATTAAGCCAAAACCGGGCATGGGCCCTGACCGGGAATTGAACCTGGGGCCACTTGGTTCCTGGCTCAACGCTCAACCGCTGAGTTACACCGGCCAGGCTCATCGATGTTTTTGTCTCTCTCTCCCCTTTCCTCACTCTCTCAAAATCAATAAAAACATTTTTTTAAAGAAACTTTAAAAGTTTAAATTTGAGTCTAGCTCACATGGAATCACCCCTTGGCCCCTCCCCAAGAGAGGAAAGTTGGCTTGGGGTCAGGATTACCCAACAAGCCTTAACCCAATACTCAGACAATAAACATTGTTCTCATTACTAAGCAGTGATGTGAGTCAGAGTGTGTACCAGGAACTTGTCTTATTTTGTTGCATGTCGTTGGAACAAGATTCCAATGAAGTGTCTTAAAACCTTGTTACAGGAGGAATCCGGGGCACCAATGCACAGCCCAGATCCCTCTTCATGGAGGGACTTGTCCCAGCTGCTGAGAGGTGGACAGCGATCAGCTTTTAGCCCCTGCAGGGACTGTTGTTGCTGTAGAGAGCAGCCTTGCCTGAGGGCAGGCCCTTCCCCAGGCTGCTCTAGGTGGGGCTAAAGGAATGGCCGCTTTGGCCGACAGGGGACAACTTTGGTGGGTCGTTCTGGCTCTAGAGCTCCCTGTGGAATAGGTGGAGGCTGTCAGGCCTACCTGGCAGCTCACCTTCTCTCTCTGTCCAATTCAGCTTCCTCTTCATGCCCCTGCACAGGCGGTGAGGGCCTGCAGGTGAGGGCCAAGGCCTCCTTAATGAACATCCTGCAGACTATGCTCTCGCTGGGACCAGGGAACCCAGCCTGCAATAGGCCCGGAGAGGTTAACGGATTTCCCTAAAGTCATTTAGTCACCCAGTCACAAGACAAAGTCTGGGCTGGGGAGGCAGACCCCTGTGGGACCTGGAGGGCTCTGTGAAGAGGGTGAGGCAGGCGAGAGGTTTTTCAGAGGTTCTTGGGATCCCAAAAAACTCCTCAAGTCCACAATCCATGGAGGTCCCAGGACCAGATCTCCCTGTCCCACTGGCAGGGACACCCGCAGCCCAAGTGTCAGCCACTCAACTGGACTAAATCCCTTGGTGGATGGCTTTCTGGACTTCCTCCTTGGAGGAGGTGGAATTTGAGATAAGATTCAAAAGTATCAGCAAATATGAAGGCAGAAAGGCCTTGACAGGCAGCAGAAACAAAACAAGGTCGTAGGAGGGGCGCGACGTGGTCTGTGGGATAACATCAGTGGACAATAGGCAGGCTGGGAATTCTGTGGGGAGGGCTCTGAGCACCAGCGACCAGATATGGTGTGCAGTGGGGACAGGCACAGGCTTCCTCCAGCCTCATTCCACCCATTCCACCCTGCACTCTCTCTGTGACATCCCCTCCCAATCATTTCCTCTGGGGCTTTGCCTGAGTTTCGGGCCTGGTCTGGTTATGGCTGATACTGAAACTATTTATAGCACTTGGGGACAGATGAGTGGCAGGGCCAGTTTCCATGACGCCAGGCCTCCCAGAGGGTGGCTTCCTCTCTGCTGGGTCTGCACCCACCCCCTCTGGGTTCATCTTCTCTCCTATTACCTCGGGCATTCTGCTTCCCTGTGGTCATTCCTGGGGGTCGCATCAGGGCTGCTGCTGGGTGAGAACAGAGCAGGAGGCCAGCTAGAAATGACAATGCTGACAGGTTTCACCACCTGTCCCCCTCAACCCCTCACATTAGGTTCCATTCTAGGCCGAAGAGAGGTCTCAGCCATCACCGTTGAGTGCTGTGGGCCTGGGGTCTTCTCCTACCCCTGGGCCTAGCCACCAAACCTCTGACTTCCGCCCCCACCCACTGCCCACCTGAAATTATGAATCCCAGAGCATAGGAAGAGTGGTTACGAACTACGAAGTCTGGAGGTAAAAGAGTTCAGAAAAAAAATGAAGTGGGAAAATGACCATGAAGACGTCTGTTATCCTAGCCAGACGCCAGCTCCTCTGTGGGGTCTTTGAAGCCAGGTGAAAGGAGAGGTCTGCCCTTTGTAGCTGTGAGGATTTGGTGAGGCATTTAGCTGACTGGGGCTGTTTCTTTTTCTCTCTTTTAGTCAACACCTAACAAAACAGATAAAAAGGTCCTCCGTCATGGAGCTAACATTTTAGTGTAATGGACAAACAATAAAATAAATAAGTAGCCCTAACTGGTTTGGCTCAGTGGATAGAGTGTCGGCCTACGGACTCAAGGGTCCCCGGGTTCCATTCCGGTCGGGGGCGTGTGCCTTGGTTGCGGGCACATCCCCAGTGGGGAGGGTGCAGGATGCCGCTGATCCATGTTTCTCTCTCATTGATGTTTCTAGCTCTCTATCCCTCTCCCTTCTTCTCTGTAAAAAAATCAATAAAATATATTAAAAAAATAAAATAAAAATAAATAAATAAGTAAACGATATGGCATATTTTGTGTATGTATGGTTACGTATGCGTGTATATCTATAATAATAAAAGCGTAACATACTAATTAGACTGGACGTCCTTCCGGACGAAGCCGGGGCTGCAAGGGAAGCCGGGGTCCCGGGTGCCAGAGGGAAGCTGGTGCCAGCAGCCGGGGGAAGGAAGGCCTACTCTTGTGTGAATTTCGTGCATTGGGCCTCTAGTATTTAAATAAGTACGTGTAACTAGTATGTATGTGTGTATTTGCTTGTATATGTTTTCCTGCCAGAGGGGCCTGGAAGAATGATACTGCAGAGCAATGAGTACACCTGGTATCCTGATCTTGGTTCCTAAGCACCATGAGGGGTGCAGTGCTTCTCAAGGAAATTAGAGGGCTGTGGCGAGAGAGGTACACGATGAGCCCAGAATAGCTGGTTACGCAGAAGGTAAGGAAGTGCTTGAAAAGGTGGTGAGCGCATGTCACAAGGGCTCAGAAGCCTGCTTAACGGAGCTCCCGCTGCTACTGGAACAATGTAAGCATGAAAACTGTCCAGCTTATCAGAAAAAAAGGACACAAGGACCAACAAGTGCCCACAGGAGACGGATGTATGGATAGGTGAAGGCAGCAAGGAGGAACGGGGAGGGGAGGAGGGCAGAAGGAAGAGGGCTCCTGTTTACCGGGGAATTCTGAAGGCCAAGTAGGAAATGTGGAGGGAGTGCAAGAGTTTGCAAGCCGCCCTGGCGGGGAGCTCAGTTGGTTAGAGCAGTGGTCGGCAAACTCATTAGTCAACAGAGCCAAATATCAACAGTACAACGACTGAAATTTCTTTTGAGAGCCAAATTTTTTAAATTTAAACTTCTTCTAACACAACTTCTTCAAAAATAGACTCGCCCAGGCTGTGGTATTTTGTGGAAGAGCCACACTCAAGGGGCCAAAGAGCCGCATGTGGCTCGCGAGCCGCGGTTTGCCGGTCACGGGTTTAGAGCATCGTCCCGTTACGCCAAGGCTGCAGGTTCTATCTATGGCCAGGACACATAAAGAATCAACCAAGCCAAAACCGGTTTGGCTCAGTGGATAGAGCGTCGGCCTGCGGACTGAATGGTCCCAGGTTCCATTCTGGTCAAGGGCATGTACCTTGGTTGCGGGCACATCCCAGTGGGGGTGTGCAGGAGGCAGCTGATCGATGTTTCTCTCTCATCGATGTTTCTAACTCTCTATCCCTCTCCCTTCCTCTCTGTAAAAAAATCAATAAAAAATATATGAAAAAAAATTTTTAAAAAATAATCAACTAGGAATGTATAAATAAATGGAACAACAAATTGATGTTTTTTCTCTCTCAAATCAACAGATAAAAATATTTTAAAAAGAGTTTGAAAACCATCATTTTGCAACTATCATAATAAAGATTAATTCAAACAAGAATCATCATTGGGTACAAAATCTGGGGTGACAGTTTGATGAGCAGGACGTCTGTACAGCCTTAGAGTACCTTCCCGCAGATTGCTTATTAGGTGCAAAGGGGAAAAAATAACAATACATGGCAAAATCCAACACCACTTTGCTAGGAGATCAAAGTTAACGTCACCAGCGAGGGGCAAAGAGCAATGTGTGACTCAAATATGGCATCCTGAGGACACACTCCAGCCGGGAACGCATAACCTGAACACAGTCACAGGGAAACATCAGGCAAGCCCCTCATAAATTAAAGGGCGTGGGCAAGGAACTATGTTCTTTAAAATGGCAATGTCATTAAAGACAGAGAAAGTTGGTGGCAATGTTCCAGAGTAAAGAGTCTGACAACCCAAATGCAATATATCTGGTGGCAATAAATAGATACAGGTGGGAGGTTGAAGTCTTGTGTCAATGTTTTGTTTTAATATATTTTATTGATTTTTTTACGGAGAGGGAGGGAGAGAGAATTAGAAACATCAACCAGCTGCCTCCTGCACACCCCCTACTGGGGATGTGCCCGAAACCAAGGTACATCATGCCCATGACCGGAATTGAACCTGGGACCCTTGAGTCCACAGGCTGATGCTCTACCCACTAAGCCAAACTGGTCAGGGCTTGTATCAATGTTAAATGTCTGGTTGATAACTAGATGGTGGCTGTGTAAGGGAAGAGCCCTGTCTTTAGGAAATGCACACTGGGGTATTCAGAAATAAAGGGCCGCACCCTGGCCAGTGTGGCTCAGTTGGCCTAAAGCACCGAAAGTTTGCTGGTTCGATTCCCAGTAAGGCCATGTGCCTGGGCTGCGGGCTCGATACCCAGTAGGGGGCGTGCAGGAGGCAGCCGATGGATGTTTCTCACATCGATGTCTCTCTCTCCCTTTCCCTTCCTTTCTCTCTCAAATCAATGAAAACATTTTTTTAAAGAAATAAAGGGCTGCATGTATGAAACTACGTCCCAAACATTCAGAACAAAGTTTGTGTATATGAGTGTGTGTGTGTGTGTGAGAGAGAGAGAGAAAGAGAGGGAGAAAGACAAATGAAGTAAATGGGATGTTAACAATAGGTGAATCTGCTAAAGGATAGCCCTGCTAAAGTTTTTGCACTGTCCTTATTCTTGGAACTTTACTGTGATCTTGAACTTATAAAATGTTTTTTAAAAAGGGGATAAAATATGGCACAATAGACGGTGTTATGTTCTATGGAGAAAAATGAAGCAGGGTTGCAAGCGTCGAAAATGAAAGTGGTGAGGGAAGACTTCTCCAGGAAAGTGATTTGAATGGAGACCTGAGCCAGGTGAGTGAGCATTCCAGGCAGAGGAAAAGCAAGTTCAAAGACGGGGACTCCTGGCATGTCCATTGGCAAGGCGGCCAGGGGCGCTGGGGTTAGCACAGGAGGGAGGAGCAGGCAATGAGGTCAGAGAGACGAAAGAGAGCCTGACCCGGCAGTGCCCGGAGGGGCATCGGAGAATCACTGGGAGTCAGAGGGAAGGTCCCGAGGGCTCCAGGCAGAGGATGAACATGATCTGCCTTGTGTTTCCAACACTCTGCTCTCTGTGTTGAAACAGATGGAGGAGGAGGCAAGAACAGGGCAGGGAGCCGTGAGTGGGCTGTTGTCCTAATCCAGGCGAGAGATGATTACTGGCGGGGACCCAGGGTGGAGAGAGGAGGAGCCAGGGCGCAGTGCTGGGATTCCGCTGTGTTGTCGAGCGTTTGCTGATGGAGAGGAAGGGAGGTACCGGAGGGGTGTCCAGGATGACTCAAGTGTTCTGGCCTGAACAGCAGCTATAAGGATGGAACTGCCATTAACGAAGACGGGGTGGCCTGTGGGAGAAGCAGCTTTGGGGGTACGCTAAGGAATTTAGCTCTGGACATATTTAAGCTTGAGCGGGGATGTGGCACAGCAGTTGCATCTAGGAGTCTGGAGCCCACAGGAGAGGCCAGGCAGGAGAGGTACATACAGTGGATTTTTAAGACATGAGAGTGGGTGGCGGCCCCGGGACCAGGAAAACAGGGGAGGGCCGAGGATGGGGCCTTGGGTCACCAACTGTAAGATGCTGGCCTGGGAGGAAAGTGATTCTCGGAAGGAGCGGGGAGCCGGTGTGTCAAATGCTGCTGAAGTCCAGGGAGCTGAGCATTGAGATCTAGCACAAGATTAAGAGGCGGGAAGGTCGTAGAAGGGCCTGAAGAGACGGGTTTTGTTGGGGCGTGGGAGGAAATCCTGAAAGGAGTGGGCTCAAGAGGGAATCAGAGAGGAATTGGGAGACCACGAGTACAGACAGCTCTTTTTTATTTTCTTTCAAAAAATTTATCGTTGACACTGTTACAGATGTTCCCATTCCCCACCCCAACCCTGTGCCCCCTACATCCAGCCCCCAGACAGCTCTTTTGGGGCCTTTTGCTGCCGAGGGAATGAGACAAAGGAGGCAGTCGCTGGAGGAGGAATAGGATTGAGAGGTTTCCTCTTAACTGAAAAGCAGGACCAGGCCTTCTTTGCAGGGTCATGGAAAGGTTGCTGTGCATAAGGGACTTCATTGTTTCTAGGTAAATGGGACACAGTTGTTACTTATTCTCTTTCAGGCCTGACCCCGCCTGCTCTGGGTGAACTCCCTAAGCCCCTGGATTGAAGCTTAGCGTCCTCTCTGCGTGTTTCTGTACACAGCTCCTCCTGAAAGCTATCCTCTTGCCCCTGGAGTTCCGCTGCCCCCATCTCCTCTGCCTGCTTCTCCCACCGTTCTCTAGAAGTGCCTTTGATTCCACACCAACTGCTCGGCACACCCCTCCACAGGCTGCCTCCCCTGGGCTCCTAGGTGAAGGAGCCACACTGCATTCTTTGGAAACTTAACAAAACTTTTAAAATGTTTTTATTGATTTTTAGAAAGAGAGAAAGGGAGAGGGATAGGATAGAAACATGGATGAGAGAGGAGCATCATCCATCGGCTGCCTCCTGCACGCCCCCTACTGGGGATCGAGCCCACCATCTGGCCATGTGCCCTGACCAGGAATGGAACCAGTAACCACCTGGTTCATGGATCGATGCTCAACCACTGAGTCACACTGGTCAGGCTAAAAAAAAACAAACCCACAAAAAACTTAAGCCCGTTCATCTTCAACTGGACTCCCAAGAGGAAGATGATGAGGGCACCTCTAACTCCACACTCACTTGGTGAGTGGGAAGCGTTTTGTCACAGAGGAAGGAATTTCAGGAAGAGGTGTTGGTTGCGGGAGAGCCTACGATGATGAAGTCTTAGCCACAGACAGGAAAGCACACGTCCAAGGTGACCTCCAAAAAAGACTTGACCCGTCTTGTCAACAGCTGTGTGACACTATGTAGCTGTCAAAGGTATACATCATGCCCAGCTGGAGTGCTCAGTGGTTAGCGTCAACCTAGAACCAGGAGATCACGGTTCGATTCTCGGGGCATGCAGGAGGCAGCCGATCAATGATTCTCTCTCATCATTGACGTTTCTCTCTCTCTCTGTCCCTCTCCCTTCCTCTCTGGAACCAATAAAAATATATATTTTTAAAAAGTATACATCATAACCTTTGATCTAACAATTCCACTTTTAGGATTTTTTTTTTTTTTTTTTTTTTTAGAAACATAACATTTTAATAGATGAAATAAACACTCCAGTACCCACAGGGTAAAAACTTGACGGGGGAGGGGGGGAAGGAGGGGAATCACTGTATAGTGTAAATTAGAAAATGAAACACACACAGTAGCCTCTCCCCTCATTTGCAAATCGCATGGCAAGATCAGACTCTCCACACCAATACTTCTGGGAATTTATTCTAGAAAAAAAGTAGGCACTTAATGTACTAAGAGTATGTAAAAGGTTGTCCATCAGAGAATGGTGCATAATTGCACAACATTGAAAACACCCTGTCAACAAGCGGGAGCTGCTGAGTATACCACGGTGCACCCATACCGTGAACACCATGGAATCTCTACAGTAATGATGTAGAGATGAGTATGTATTGCCAAGTCCTGGGTTGCTCCCCGCTTCCTGCCTTCAGAAGCAGTTGTATGAGGACGTATGCTTGGAGTTGCCATGGTAGTAGTCAGCTCATAATTGGGAAAGGCCAGCGGAGTCAGAAATGCTAACCCAGACGCCTGTCTTCTTTTTCGTGAAATGAGACATCTGTGCCACATAAGCTGTCACTTTTGGGCCACGTACTCTTGCAGTTGAAGTTATTCTTAACTGACACAGAAAATATGGAGCACAAGGTTCTTGGTGGCCTAGGAGCTCTGTGGATCTATGACACAGGTACTGAAGGGCTAGTGTGGGGTGAGGAAGTACAGGCAGGGGGCTGGCCCAGAGAGGCTTGTGAGTGGTAAAGAATAGAATGACATGGAATCGGCAGGGGTACGTGAAGATTTCTTCTATGCCACTGCTGCTGTCTTGGCTCTGACAGTAGACTGGGGAGGGACATAAATCTTTTATTGAACTTTTGATGTTCAAGCACATAGTAGGTGTTTATCAAACGGTTATCACTATTCGTATTCCATGAAGTCACTCTTGCAGACTTGTCCCAGCTGTTGTCCCCTGGAGGCAGTAGAGTGTGATGAATGGAAAGAACTGGCTGAGAGTGAACCCACTTACTGGCTGTATACCTCAGGCTGAATTCCTGAGTCTCAGGTTCCTACCTGTAAATGGAGACAAGAATACCTACCTCACAGGATTGGCAAGAGCAACGAGAAGATGCATGGAAGGTGCTGGTATACAGGAGGCACTGGAATAACTGGAGAGCTCTGTGGTGGGCCTTGCAGGGTGCCTTCCAAACATCACTTCTTCCTCCTTCTAACGGAACTCCACTGTGGTCCAGGCACCTCCACCTCCCAGACGAGGAAACCCAGGCTCAGAGAGCTCAACTGGCACTTCTGAGGTCTCACAATCTAACAAGAATCTGAGGCAGCGGGTCTTGCAACCGGGTCTTTTGAACCATGTCTTCAGACTCCCAGCCCACTGTTCTTTCGAATACCTCTTGTTTTGGGAGGCATTAGCACATTTCTCTAACACAACAAGGTACCTGGCACCAGAAGTTCTAAATTAGAGCCTGTTTCTCCCCAAGAGCAAGAGACAGAAGTCACATGGCTTCTATGACCTGGACTCAGAAGCGACATACCCTCTCTTCTGTCATAATCTGTTTGTCATGCAGGCCAACCCTGACAGAGTGCAGAAGGGACCACTCCAGGCTGTGAGTCCTGGGAGGTGAGGATTGCTAAAGACTCTTGGGAGCTGGCACCACACGCATCTTAACACTTTTATGAAAATAGTTTTGACTTTACAAGTCTCCTGAAAGGATCCGAGGGCTGCAAGAGGTCCACTGACCGTCCTTTGAGATCCATGGACCTCGATACGTTTAGCTCTCGCTAAAATTGTTGCTACATGACTTATGCTACTGCTCTGAAGAGGATTCTCAGATCCACCGCTCTTTTGCAGATGCATATCAGTTTGTCAGATCCCACTTGAAAACAAGTTTTCCAGAGAGATTCAATCTAGGCAGCATTTTGCTTCTGCTCATGGCTGAGTGAAGGGAAGAGTAGTTATCTTCCAGGACAGACATCATAAACTGAAGCATCACACAGTCATTCATAATCTCATCAAGGCCTTTTGCATCTATGGGTTCATCTTAAATGTTTTTGGATATTCTCAATCTGAACCACCTTCTTGGCTAATCCATGCAATAAATTACCTGCACCAAGTAGGAACTTAACAGGAAGGCCTTTAGCCTCGTCTGGAGTCAGAGAAATGGTGGGAGCTGCTGCGAGGCTGCCTGCTGCTGCATTCAGCAGGTGAACGTGCAGCCAAACAAGACCAGCAACCCCAAGGATAAGACAAATACTAACAGAAACTTTGTCTCTGGATTCGTGCCTGCCTGAGGCTAGCTCCAACTCCCTTCTTCCCAGTGATGTCACTCAAGAATGGTCCGTGGTGTTAGGTTTCTACCACTCTTCATTGAAAAGAGCCTGCATACAATGGACTCTTTGGCCTCAAATTACATTGTGAGAGACCTGAGACCTGAAGGAGCATGTGTAGAGAGAAAATAACAGAGGGTTGAGAACCCAGTGAAGATAGAAAGAGGACTGAGAAGGGGCCGATCAGAGAAAAGGCAGGCGAACCAAGGGACATTTCGTAGAAGCGGATAATGAGCTAGTTTTAATTGGGTGGTGGGGAGACAGACACTCCCGTGGACTTGGCCTAGAATAAAATCGGCATTTTTGGGGGAAGGCAATTAGGCAGGATCTCAAGATTTGAAATGTTCCTGCTCTTTGGGCCAATAATTGTACTCAATGCACCATTGTTGGTTGTGGTAGAAAGCTGGCGAGACTTTCAAACATTTGCATCATCAATAGGGGTTTGGTGAATTATGGAAACCTACCCCAGTTCCACTGTTAAGGGGATAAAGACTATGCAAAGCGTTTGTTTATAGATTTGGGTATGTCCTATGTGCAGAGGAGAAAGCTTGGAGGACCACACATCGATAGTTGGCACTGGTGACCTCTGTGGGGGCAATTGTAATTATGGAGAACTTTCACTTTCTAGGTTTAATTTGATTTAGAAAAACCAGGTGCGGTGTCATTTCTTGTGCCCTTGTCTTATGGAGCAAACCAAGACCCATTTTACATATTTCATAATGTTTTGCTTTCCCTTTTAAAGATATATGCATTATTTTTGTAATCAGAACAAATAAAAACATATAGAAAGAATGGTGAAATGGTCAACGATAATTCTAAGAAGGTCAGGAAGTTAGCTTACTGAGAAAAGAATAAGGTAAGAAGAGGTGTCTTCACAGAGTGGGGTGGGAGCCAGATGGCAAGTGATTAAGAATGAAAAAGGAGCCCCAGCCGGTGTGCCGTCCTGGCACCCAAAGGTCATCAGTTCGGTTCCCAGTCAGGGCACATGTCCGGGTTATGGGTTCAGTATCTGGGTGGGGAGTGTGTAGGAGGCAGCCAACTGATGTTTGGCTCTCATCTCAATGTTTCTCTCTCTCTCTCTCCTTCCCCCCCCCTCTCTCCAAATAAAAAAATGGGAAAAAAAATAATGAAAAAGAAGAATAAGAAAAATCAAAGCAATGAATGTAAGTCTCCTTTGGGAAGGTTGGCAAAAGGAGGAAGCGAGGAAAGGTAAGAACAACTGGATACTGCGTAGTTCTGAATACAGTTTATTAAATAATATGTACAGCAAATGTGGTAATTCAACACCTTTATTTATCAAATCAACCCACTGCAATAAGGAAAAATAAACGCACAGAACTGTGTCTGCACAGCACGTGCTCTCGGTGTGTAATGTAAATGGCAGCACTTTAAGTTAACGGCGTATGCATAATGGCAGTTACTTTTCTTTCAGAATATAACCTTTTGTTCTTTTTTGTAGTAACCTATTCCAGCAATAGGACTTAATGCTACTTCAGATAACTAGAATTGCCAAAGAAAGAAAGAAAGAAGGAAAGAAAGAAAGAAACCAAACAGAAAACAAAAAAAAAAACCACAACCAACTCAAAACCAAAAAAACTGTAACTGAGATTATAGTTACTACCTTCTCTCCCAGAAATAATGATTATTTATTAAAAATTTTAACTTTACAATGGCTATATTTGTGCTAAAAATCTGCCGGTGAGTTACGTGGAATTCCTTCACTTAAATAAAAATGCAAAAAACTTCATGACTTCCTTATTTTACCTCCCTTCAGTTGAAATTTTTAAAATTATTTTTCTATACAAAGTAGGTACATGGGCTATACAAAGTTAAATGTACATATTTACAGTCCCACTTAAGCATATGGTTTTCTCCTCTGGCTTTTCCCAGAGAGACTGCACAAGAGAAGTGGCTCGGGGCTTGCCTTTCCCCAGAAGCGTGGCTAATATATCAAAACTGTCTGCAAGGCATGCCGCCTGTTAGCTGCACTTGCTATTAATAAACCTGTATAAACATCTCAGCATAAAAATAGGCATTTTATAATACTAAATGTCTGAAGACAAAAGAGTATTGGGAACCTTTGTTCCTTGTCTGGTCATACATAGGAAGCTGAAGTTTGATGCAAATTTGAACACATGATTTTATTAGAGACGGGCAAACTGGTGAGGCATATCTGGGTTTCTGTTGATACACAAATGCGCGAGGCTGGCATCATATGCAAATGTGGCTTTACAAATTGGTTTTATTTTCTAGCTGTATTTAAAGAGGTGTTCACAATTACCTACGTAATCAAGAAGCACCCCTCAAAAAAACTATTAGATAAGATCATGATATTAATGGTTTGCATCTAAGAAAGACAGGGAAACACATTAGCCAATACAAGAATTACAGTTCCAAACGAGTAAAATGCTGCTGGCCAAATGCACGTGCACATACACTTGTACTCTATTCCCTCAGAGTCAAATCACAGTGCCCTGGGGCGGTGGGGTAGGCCTTCCAAAGCAATGAGTCTTATTTAAGGAATTTCTACCCAGGAGGCTCCTCCACCCACCTGCACCCCCACCCCACCCCCACCATTAGTTCTACAATCTTTTCCCTGGGGATTAAGGCTCTGCTCTAGTTAAAAACAAATGTCTCTGGGAAGAGGTAACACATTCCTGTATCAGTCATTTACACTTTAGTGTGAAGAAGTCAGCCAGCAAGATTTGAAAAGAGGACAGGGAGAGAAGTGAGGGCACTGTAGCTGTCTGATGGGAGGTGGGCAGCCGGTGGGATCCTAAGAGGAGTAGTGGAGACAGAAGTGGAGGCAGAGACACTGAAGACAAACTTTGCTTACTTATAAAGACTCAGATGTTGGGACAATGGTGCTGGGCACTTCTGAGCTACAGGCAGAGAGCCAGGGCTCCTGTACACACTCTGGCACTCGGAATTGCTACTCCTACTTGTGGCCGGATGTGGATTTGTGGAGAGGGTGAGAATTTGAAGACTTGGAAATAGCTCCAAGTATTTTCAGTCATAAAGTGCCCTCAGGCAAAGGTTCTTCCAGCATCCTAGTTGTTCAACAGTGAGCTCATGGGGACAGAAATACAATACTTTCTAGGATCCCTCAGGGAAATTCATCTCTTCCTCTCTCACACCCTTCTTAGCACATTTCACAGTCTCTCTTGAGTATTTGTGTGTGTGTGTCTCCAATCACCTGAGTCCCCCGCAGGCAGGGAATGGGCCATTTCTATCTTTCATTCTCCAAGGGGTCTAACAGAGGGCCGACTGGACAGAGTTGTGAACACCCAGGTGTTGCAGGGGCCTCCCCCCTTAGCTCCGGCCTCCTGGGAGCAGCAGAACCACTTCCTCACACAGAGGGCCCTGCATCCGCACCTCTGCTCTGAAGCGAAGCCTGGCCAGGGTGCACCAGGACTCACAGCCCTGGGGACTCCCTTCTGAGTGGCCCTTGAACTCCTATGGGGATGCGGTAAGTCTCTGCTTGCTGGTGCCTGGCATCCAGTGTCTATCAGAGTGTGTTAAATGAATCACTGAACATCACCATCCTTGGTTCTCCCTGAGAACAGGCCTATCAACCCCAAACTGTCCTGGCCAAGAACAATCCAGAGGAGAAAGATTAGCAACGGCGTCTGATCAATGAAACTGTGCCCTGAAAGAGAACATCTGTGGAAGCCAGTGATCCGGGAAAGGAGCACAGGGCATGTGACCTCAGGAGCCACAGGGCTTCCTGGCCTAAGTCACTCGGACACACACATTTAACTGTCTGCCTGGCACCTGCTCCCACAGGCAAACCTCCCGTGCTTTTCTGTCTGACACAAGGGGGTCAGTGGCAATGCTGCAGGCTGGGTGTGCATGCTTGGGACGCTGAAGGTTCGCCTCCATTTCTCCACTAACCTCGGCAGGTCCAGTGCGGGGCCTCCACCACCGTCTAGGGATGACCTCGCAGCCCAGACTGATCTCCAGCGGTGCTGATGGTGCTGGGGGATCAGCGGGCTCAGGCGGCAGGGGTGGGGCGGGGGTCTGTGTGGAGCCTTTGGAGAATGGCTGGGGGTCTGCCAGGGGCTCCGAGGGCTGCTTCAGGCAGGTGAGGGAGGAGCAGCAGGAGGCGTTTCTGTGGCCACACTTCAGGTTACCTCAGACGGGGAGCGCAGGGGAGGGCTGGAGAGGCTCCCAGAGCAGCTAAATAAATAGATTTGCCTCATTCCTTTCTGCTCAGCTCATGGTCCGGGCCTGTCTGATACACGGTAAGCTGAGACAGGCCCGGGTTCTAAACACAGCACACTTCTCTGTCCTGCTTTTTGCTTTGTTCTTTATCCACTGTATTACTTTTCCTACTGACTCAACTTTTAAATCAAGAGACCAGTTCATGGGCGAGGCTTCATCCGCCAAATAAAAATCACCTCTGCGGTTTTCAGTCTTCTTACAGATACAAAGGCTTTACATAGTTGCCTGGAAAAGTACCAAACTGCCTCGTCCTTCTTGAAGTACCTATAAAAAAACACACAGGACAATGAGCAGACGCGCCCGCGTGAGTGCAGAGGGCCCGGGACAGCCACCCGCAGCCGGCAGTGCGGTGTGCGGCTTCCGCAGCACTTTCCCTTATCTCATCCCACTCAGGCTCAGCGGGTGGCGAGCAGGGCAGGCGTTTTAACACTCCTGCTTTCTGTTCAAATGAGCTTTATTTTCAGAGAGCTTAGGTGACATTGCCGAGGCCCCACAGCTTAGCAAGCATCAGGGCAGACTTGAACCCAGGCCTCTGACCTCCAGCCACTGCTCTTCCCAATGCTTCTCCGTTTTGGAAGAATGGACACATCTCTCCAACACAAGACCCTGGGGATTTACAATTTCTAAAGTGCAGGGCTTCTGAAAGCCCAATGGATAGGACGCCCCATTCCTCTCCTAAGCCTGCCGAAGCCCCACACTGTCTCCCAGCCTTTGTGACCAACCGTATGAGGGCTCCTGTTGAGCCAGGAGCAGAACACGGTGTGGGAACAAAGCCCTTCCTGGGCTGCTCCAGATCCCTATCCAGTTCCGGCCCTCGGGATTCTCTCTAGAGCGGCGCTGTGCGTGTGCGTGTGCGTGTGCGTGTGCATGTGTGTGTGTGATGCTGTGCCACCATTACCCTCTCATTAGCAGACAATACAATCTGAGCACTGCTTCCTTTTCCCAGTTGCCCTGGATGCCGCGCAGAATCCTGTCGAACCTTTCCAGCAGCCAATACCAGTGGGTTGGAGCTGTTGCCCTAAGAGAAACTTCTCAGATAAAAGAATGTGTCACAGTGACTACCTGACCCCCTGGGCGCGGGGGTGGGGCGTCCAAGAAGGTGGGAAGGCCCAGAGCTGGTGAGCGCCTTGCCTTATGGACGAGGAGAAGGAGCTTGGCTGGGTTGCTTTATTGGAAGCCTGAATATTGGGTTAGTTTTGGAAGTGTTTGAGGAATTGAGGAATCTGAAATATTTCCTTTTCCAAGCTGCTGGGATGCTCCGTTAGAGAACTGGTGCCCCTCACCCCACCCCAGGTTCTGGTGAAAACCGTAAGGGCTTCTGGGAGAGCAGAGGTTAGCAGCGCGTATGCACGGGAGCTGGGCTCTAGCGCGGCAGCCACGGGCGTCGGCTGAGCACTGAGGCACGGCCGCTCCGCACTGAGCGGGCTGCCCTGGACACATGGCCGGACTTCGAAGGCTCAGTACAGAATGAAGAATGTAAAGTAGCTCACCGTTTTTTATACTGATTACATGTTCAAATGATAACATTTTGAATGCACTGGGTTTAATAAAATATATTAAAATCCATTTCACTGGCTTCATTTTACTTATTTCGTACATGGCTTGTATTACGTTTCTAATGAACTTCCTTTGCATTAGAATAGCGATTTTCAACCTTTTTCATCTCATGGCACACATAAACTAATTACGAAAATTCTGTGGCACACCTAAAATACATATTTTTTGCTATTTTGCCAAAAAAACCCACAACGGTATAATTTTGAATCATTCACACTGGGCGGCTATTGTTGTGTTGCTGTTGTCATTTTTAAAATTTGACAACCTAAGGGAAAAGAGGTCAGTGCCCCTGACTAAGTAGTCAGGAATTGCATGTTTTAAAAATTCCTGTGGCACACGGGCTGAAAATCGCGGCACTCGTGTACTGCTGACTTCTCAGATCTGGCTTCCCTCTGAACACAGCACTCGAGGTAGCGCGCCCGCAGGCTTCTGGGGGCCCTGGGAGGATGGGCGGCTTCTAAGAGGCTGGTGAGGCCACGGCAAGTCTTTCTGGCTTCCTGTTTGCTAGTAGGCTGAGACCTTGCTGTTCTCACTACCCCAGCCCTGGCATCACTTTGCTTTAGTAAGTGTGTGCAGAGAGATGAGGAAAGAGTCTTTGGAGAGAAGATAAAGGCAAAGCCATTGTACAAGGGGAAAACTGAGGGAAAGTGAGTCGGTGACTCCCAACATCATACTCATACCTGACAAGAAGCACAGAGGCTTGGGGACAGGTGGGCAGGGGTTCAAACACTGGCCCGACTATTCGCTGCCTGGGTGGCCTTGGGCTAGGCACCTAATCTCTTTGGGCCTCAGTTTTTGAATCGGTGAAATGAGGATTATTCTTGGCTTTTGGGTGGTTTGTTGAAAGACTATCAATAAGAAAGTATATCAAGCAAGTATCTGCTTTGTAACAGAATTTCACTTATTCCCCTATTTTATAAAGGTGGATCCTTTGTTTTAGTTAAGCAGATTGCTTTGATTAAAATTATTATAAGGCTAGAGCAGATAAGATCTTAAAATGTTTACACATACGCTTGAGTTTCATGGTAGAGACCTAGGCTCGGCCAGATTTTCTTTTGTTGTTTCATAATGGTTTTAAAAAATAAAATTTCCAAATGTAGAACAGATACATGTACAATAGAAATACAAACAGAACTTAATGAATCTGACAAGTGCCCTCCCATGTATTTGATGCTGGCATGTTTGAGCTTTAGGTCCAACACTAATTACTGCCAGCCACACAGTCTCAAGAGCAAACATGAACTGTGCCCAGCACTCACGGTGGTCCAGGGACCGAGAAGGCTCTTCTTCCATGTGGGGAATATGGCCTTTGCACGGTTCATCACTCCTAGTTGTTCCCTCAGAACACGGCTAGTAAGAGAAGCGGGACCAGATCACTTACCAACAAACCATCCATCGTCACACTTTTCCATGACATCAACAATATCTCCATCTCGGAGTTCCAACTCATCATCGTTCTGTGGTATATAGCTATATAATGCTTGGTAGCTAAATCTATCAATGAGAAAAAGGAATATTAAGTGACTGATAGGATTAAATAAGGACCTTTTTAAAGCCATTTCAGTTAAATCAACATTTAGGTAGTGTTTCCTGCTCATCAGTGGAGAGAAAAAGTATTTTATTGATGATTTCTCTAATGACAGCATTGGGGGAGATCCATTCGACATCTATCTATATATATAAAAGCCTAAGCGACTGTCTGTCTGTTCGATCGGTAGCTATGACATGCACTGACCACCAGTGAGCAGATGCTCAATGCACAGGCATGGAAACATGGAATAGACAGATGAATTTCAGAGGGAAGGGGGAGGGAGGAGGACGGGGAGAGATTAACCAAAGATCTTATATGCATACTAGAAGCCTGGTGCATGGATATGTGCACGGGTAGGGTCCCTCAAGCCTGGCCTGCAGGGATCGGGCAGAAACTGGCAGTCCGACATCCCCTGAGGGGTCCCGGATTGTGAGAGGGCACAGGCCAGGCTGAGGGACCCCACCAGTGCGTGAATCTGAGCACCGGGCCTCTAGTCTGATAATAAATTAAGACTGGCAGGGATGGAGAACTTCTGAGCAAGTCATGACTAATCCTTTTCCTTAGTTTCATTTGGTTACCATAACGGAAGATTTTGTCTAGACGTCCTCCTCCCCTTTTAAATTTAACCAAGGCTTTTTCTTAACATTTGATAATTTATATAGGTTATTGAGAATAGTCAGAGGTTACTGAAATCCAGAGATAGACATTATATTCTGGTAACTTACATTGGATGGCCCAAGACAATTGTCATATGTTATAAAATTATCATATTTATGTGAAATATATTCCAGTTGCCTCACCGTTTAGCAAAACTAGAGTTTCTTAATCCACCAACAGACATTTCATTCATGGTTTTAAAATATGGATGTCACTTTTCTGAAACTCTTGAAAGCCTTTTTCCCTATCCCAGTGATCTGGGGGTTAAGTTTTTTTTAGGTGCCAGTTGGCCTAAGGCGATTTGGGGTGTGCTGCTCTGCTTGTTCTAACAGCAACCTCGGAGAAAGCTGGCATGAAGTCTGGCATCTGCTTTGGTAACAAGGAAAAGCTCCGTTTTCACTTATTCCTTTGACAAATAATCAAGACGCATCCACTGCACACCAGTTCACAGTTCTGTTCGCTCACTATTTTGAAACACAACAGTAGCAGGAAGACCTCTGCCATGAGCCAAACATCTACCATTTCCAGTGGATGCTGTGATCTCCAGTGTGTGGGCAAGACAGACTAGACCCAGGTAAGCGAAGCCAGTGCCCAGAACAAGAGGCTCCTTCTCCTCTGCTGGAACCCAAGGGGCAGTTCCATTGTGTATATTTATCTGAATGGGTCCATCTTGTGGTAGGTGGATCTGCCTGCCAGAGGGTCTCTAACGAGAAATCAAGAGAGACCACAGATTTCATTTGGCAAAGGAACACACTTTGCTGTTTCTGTATGTGCCTGCTGTCTCCCACCCAACCTGGCCTCCTTGGAACGCCTGCTCCCCTTCACCTCCTTGCTCAGCTCTGGGAAGTAACTCCTGATGCTGCTTCCAGCTCCACTGCCAGACTACGGAGTGCAGCTGGGGAGAGTGCCGTAGCCTCGCTGCTTGGGTCACCCAGGCAGCGCTGATGTTGGGTGGGAGTCCCCCACCGCCTCTGCCTCTCTGTGCACAGGGCTCGTCACGCTGCCCCGTTCAGGTTTAAGTCTCCGGACCCCCTCCCTCCTGCTCTGTTCCCACCTGGGAGGAAGGGTCCCTTCTGGTCATGTTGAACTCCCTTCCCTGGGCTATTTCCTTAGCTTCCGTGCTCTCTCTTACATCTTTTGACTCTGTCAACCCACTCTCCTCTGGTATAATGTACTTAAGACTCTGCACCCTAAAAATACCTCCTCTCTGTCTACTACTGCCTCCATCTAGAGCCCTTTCACCCACCATGGCCCTACCAACCCTTTCTAAGGAGGCGTCTGCATCTCCCTCTCTAACTGCTGTCTCCGCCGTCACCCAGGATTTTCTCCAGTTGCCGAACAGAACACCTGGAGGACCGTCTCATTTCCTCCCGCCTTGGCTGCTCTGGAGCAGGAGGCACTGCTGACCGAACACACTTGCTCCAGTCTGCACAAGGGATCGCTCCTAGACCCTCTCCTGAGACTCCTGTGGCTCTTCTGTTGCCTTAAAAGTTGTTCTCCAAGGACCTACCCTCGTTTCCCTTCTCACTCTGCCCGGAATCTCCTTGGGTCACCTTGCATGTGCCCCTGGTCACAGAGCACCCACTCTGTCCTGGCTCAGGCCCCCATCACTTCTTGCCTGGATTAACATCTCCTGACCAGCATCTTTGTCCCTCGCCTCTGAAATCCACCTTCTACTCGGCTACCAGAGTTATCTCCCGAAAACAAAACAAAATCAATATGTTCCTCACTTCAAACCCTCTGATGGCTCCTGAGAGACTGCAGAACAAAATCCAAACTTATTTCAGTCGCATCATGGATTCGACAACCTGGTCCCAACCTACTTCTTGAGCTTTGTTTCCTCCGTGAACTGTACCCTGCGGCCTCGTGGGCTCCTCTGAGGTTGTCCAAGCCCTCCTTGGCCCCTGTGGTTTCCTTAGCCGGGAAGACCCTGCTCTAACCCTCAAGTCCCGTTTGTCTTTCAGTGCTTATTCCAAATTCCCTCCCTCTGGGAATGGAGTTTACTCCTCTGTGTTTAAAAGAGGAGACAGAGCCAATATATTGTTTTTAATGAATGGATCAACCCTATTCACTCAGCTCTAATCAGAATTAATTTCCTTCCTCTATTCCCACAGCAGTAGGAGGGAAGCCAGTCAGTCCAGCCCTCATTTGTCCTTGGAGAGCAGTTCATTCTTTACCTGTCTCTCTCCCAGTAGGTCATGACCTTTATTTACCTGCCACCTGTTCTCACACGGGCTGATGGGAAACACGGAATTCTCAGAGAAGCTGGGAGTGAGTCACTCATTCCCCCACCTGGCTGCCCGACAGCCAGTCAATGACCCACTTTCTCAGCCCAACAGTCTGCTAAAATGAGAGAATTGAAGTTTGCCACGTGTACTTACAAATCTTGTGAGGCTTGACTCCTGTCTGGGGTGACTCTTCGCTGCTGGGCTTGAGGTTGCTGAGAAATGATTAAAGATGATTTATTGTCAGAAGGGGGTACCTTGTGATGAAAGTCAAGGGGATGAGAGACAGTGCTGCAGTAATGAACAGACTTTTCGGCAATGTTTATGATCTCATTGCACACTGCTTCCTGTGAGGTGGCCCCGATATCCAGAAACCCCCATAAAACAGTCAACATGGGGACAAAAAAAAAAAAAGAAGGAGAGGAAGAGATGGAACATTCCAGACGAAGCACATAAGTCCAGGGAAACAACAGAGTTGAAGATCCAGGTTAAAAAAATAGATATTCCAGTAGTGGAGTGCAGGAGGGATCCAGGCGTAAGCATGGAAAACAGGTAAGATACAGAATTCAGAATTTAGTATGAATATTAAAAAAAAAGGTAGCAGCACAAAAGCCTGCAATTAGTGAGTAACTGTTACAAACAGAATAACTTCAGGATAGAAATGCAAGTATGGATCCCCGATCATGCACTAAGACATTGATTTAATCCCATATGGAGGCAGAGGAGAAATGGCATCTCTAAATTCCTCTGCTTTGTTGAGAGGGAAGGGGGCGGCCTAACATCTCTCTACGACAGTAGCCACACAATCCTGTAACTAGTGGCTGAGCGTTAACCAGGCAGCACTTCCGGCTGTACTCTGGAAGCCAGTAAGGACTCTCTTTAGAAAAGCTACAGTCTTAGTCAACAGGCGTCTTACCACATAGCTCTTTTCAGATTCTGTGAGATCAGGTCCTGTGCTCAATGAATGATGAGAAGGCTGTGATCACCAAGCAAATTATAAGGGAGACATTTTAGCAGATGTCACATTGGAAAGAATTCAAAATAAAAGCGTGAGCAAATACACGTATCACACCATCACACTCGATGACACCGGACACTCGTAGCCTAGGGCCACCGAGTCTCCATGACAACACGGTGGGTGCACAGGAGAAAATGTAATGTACAGAGTTAGAAGCAAGCATCCAGGCAATGAGATGGGAGGCTGAGAGATGGCTGCAGGGAGGTGAGAAGGACAACACAGGGCCCCCAGAGTGGCAGACGGACACGGAAGGGCTGTCTAAAGAACAGCTGCGTCCCTCTGTTACCACATGCTTGGTCCCCTTGCTCTCGGCTGCCCAGCATCTATGGACGGGCTGCTGGACCAAAGCCAGTTTCAGTTACCTCGTCGACTGCTGGCAAAGCAGGCTCACAAAACTACCAGGCACGCCACATTTCAGTACTCACAAACCTGAGTAACGCTTCCGAAAAGCTCCTGGGTAATGTTTAGTATCGAACAAGACTGTTCTGGAAAGAGATGCACACGACACACTCCAGCTAGTGTGAGAGGAGTTCAGACGTCTCCCAGAGCGAGCTGAAACCATCACTCATCAGCTCGGGTACCACAGGGGCGATCACGGCCGAGCACCCATCTTTCAAGTGGGTCTCCCACAGCGGAGGCCAGGCCTGCACCGGAAGGGTGTCTGAAATCATTTCCCTCACAAAGGATTCAATCTCAAGTTCTAGGGAGTCTCCCCAAATAAGTATTTGAAGAGCCATCCTTGGAGACATCCCCCCGGCGACCCACCACCATAGCACTGAGCCTCAGCACCTCCAGGGAGACCTGTGCATAGCTCACTCGTTTCAGAGAGGCCCAGAGAGGGTGAGGGCCTCCCCTGGGGTCACACAGTGAGCTAGTGGTACACTTGGTTCCTGGGGTCATCGACTCTCCCCCTGGACCTTCCCTTTCATCCCTGGACCATGTCCCACTTTCCCAAGTGTGCTCACTGACCTTATCTTCACTGAGTCCCGCAGAAACCCTGGAGACAGGCAGGGCAGGGCTTATCAATCCCGTTTTCTTTCAGAACCCAGAAAGCTGATGCTCAGCGAGGGGCAGGGAAAGCTGCTGGGTTGCTCTTTCCAGGCCACCCCCCGACCCCCTCCTGCTTGGTGCCACTGACATGACCTTGCCCTTACAGGCACACCCTGCAGGACCGCCATCCATTCCCAGGCACCATTTCTACCCTCCTGTCCTTTTGGGAAACCCCTTCAGGTTCTCCAAACCCCTCCAAATTGCAATCACCTAACCAGCCCTCTGGACTCGGCAGGAGTGAAGGCAGACGCAGGACTGGAAGAGGCCATTTCTAGCTCCTCCTACAACATCTCAGGACCTGCAGGCTCTGGCAGGTGACAGGCGCTGACCCTGCATAGCCCCTCACCACCACCAGCCTCGGGGTCCAGGCTTCTGTGTAACGAAGGGCAGCAGCAGCCTACTCTGTGGGCTTTCACGCAGCAGCAGAATGAAACTCACTCTGGGCACCCCGAGCGGGGCGTACCTCCAGGCAAGGGGAGCGAAGGGGACACTTTCTAAGAGTAAGAGCTGTCTGTCCAGCAATAGCAGGGGCTGCCTCATGAGAGTGTGTGGCCTGTCCCAGCAGCTGTTCGAGCTGAGGCTGTGCTGACATCACTAGCCGGGACACTGTAGGGCAGTGCTTCTCAGACTTTCACGTACGCTGGTCTCTCCTGGGATCCTGTTGAAAGGCAGGCTCCCGAGGGGCACATCGGGTGTGTGTGTGTGAGTGTGTGTGTGTGTGAGTGTGTGTGTGTGTGTGTGTGTGTGTGTGTGTGTGTGTGTGTGTGTGTGTGTGTGTGTGTGTGTGTGTGTGTGTGTGTGTGTGTGTGTGTGTGTGTGTGTGTGTGTGTGTGTGTGTGTGTGTGTTGAGACTGCTGCTCCACAGGCTGCGGAGGCGC
Source organism: Ia io (assembly GCA_025583905.1). NCBI lineage: Eukaryota > Metazoa > Chordata > Mammalia > Chiroptera > Vespertilionidae > Ia > Ia io. The sequence continues at coordinate 23,288,618 of JAJQQW010000012.1, read as the reverse complement.
TCAACTATCTGACACTGAGATTCTCTGTGCCAGACCGACATGGGTCGCACCTCATAAAAAGAAAGTTCTCCTACAAATAAAAATATTTCCCAACTCCAGCTGGGGGCCTGACGACCTCAGGTCAAATGCAGACCAGAGAGAATGCGGACAGTCTCTCAGAGTAGTCTGCACAGTTTACGGAAGTCCCTAGCATCTTTCAATCGACTTAATCCCAAAGCGGTGACTGGAATCGATCATCCACAAATAGTTGGCACATAAGAGATTTGGTGAATCAGAAAGAAGGACTGATATTCTGCTAAACCCTTTCTTTTATAAAGCATTTTTAAAAAGCAGCTTTCAAAGCACATGTAAGTCCAAGTCCTCATCTGACTCATGTACTAACCTGGTGACATGGGGAGGGCAGAAAATGAAATGTTAAGGTTCAGGGAAGTCTGAGAACTTGACAAGGTGGCAAAGCCTCCGTGTCTGATCGCCGTACACCAGCCCCTCGAGTCATGACGGGCAGCTGGCACCACCAGCGCACACCCAGCTCAGCCTCTTCACAAGACCAGCGTGTACCTTCTCTTCATTACCTTTTCATCATGTGAAAGGTGCGATGTGCACCAACAGGCATCATCCTATCATTGCCTCAAGGGTCCCCAGTACTGAAAGGGATACAGATGCCCTGCCTTCCTTGGTCTCAGGTCCTATCCAAACCAGAAGGCAATCATGATCATAACCTTCACATCCAAACACACTTAACATCTGGACACACTTAACGCATCTCCCAGAAGTAGGGACGATTTGGTTCCTTATTTATCATGTGTGGAAAAATGCAGGAAGAAGGCAAGATAAACATTTATCTTATTAGTAAGAGAGAAGGCAAGATAAACACTTACCCTATTAACTAAGATTCAATTTCTTCCCCCTTTTATAAAAAATATATTTCTATTGATTTTTGGAGAGAGAGGAAGGGAGAGAGAGAAACATCGATGAGAGAGAATCATTGATCGCCTGCCTCCTGTACGCGCCACATTGGGGATTGAGCCCGCAACCCAGGCATGTGCCCTGACCGGGAATTGAACAAGTGGCCGCCTGAAGCCTGGGTCGACACTCAACCACTGAGCCCACCAGCCGGGCTCAATCTCTCCCTTTCGGAAATGCTTTCCTTAGACTCTTCCTCCAAACCTATGCCATCCAATATGGTCACCAGTAGGCACATGTGACTTGGCCAGGATAAAATATACAATGGACTTCAAAAATAAAGTACAAAGTAAAGAATGTAAAATATCTCAGTAATCCTTATATCGTTTATATGTTAAAATGAATCTACTTTGATATATTGGGTTAAATAAAATGTTAAAATTAATTTCACCTGCTCCGTTTTACTAGCAGAAAATTTAAGGTTACATTATGTTCCCACTGGACAGTGCCGCCCTGATCCCTGGCCCTCCTAGTGTGCCCTTATTCAGGCCTAAAAGTAGATACCCGTTCTCATCAGGACCTCATCCAGGGTTAAGAATAAAGAGGATATTATCTCATGCTAAGTACGTTTTGGACTCTTGGAGATGCAGTGAAGTTTTTCACATGTTTAGAAAACAGCAATTGGCCCAACACATGCACACACAGGGGCGCGGGTGTGCACATACACATACACACACACTGCGTTCCCCTCCCTCCCCCACCAACAATAGGCAGGCGGTAGTCTCGGATTCAGAAACTGCTTTGCTTTCCTATTCGCAAACGTACACGCCAAGCACCTCTCTAGGCTGGAGCGCTGGCTTCATTCTTCCCGGGTGAGCAATCCTGCAGCGTCCTTGCTCTGTGGCCCTGCTGCCCTTCTAGCTCCAGTTCACAGAAGTCCCTCAGAAATCCGACCCTAGCTCCCTGGGACTGTTAATCCCTCTGGATCCACAAAACACCTGGTGCTATTGTGGAGATACTAAGCACCTTCTTCCAGTGTTCGGTGTGTGCCAAAGCCCGAAGCCCAAAATAATGGTCTGCAGGCTAAAGAACAGCAGGAAGTACTGGAGGTGTGGACAGGATAGAGCAGTGGTCGGCAAACTCATTAGTCAACAGAGCCAAATATCAACAGTACAACGATTGAAATTTCTTTTGAGAGCCAAATTTTTTAAATTTCAACTTCTTCTAACGCCACTTCTTCAAAATAGACTCGCCCAGGTCGTGGTATTTTGTGGAAGAGCCACACTCAAGGGGCCAAAGAGCCGAATGTGGCTCTCGAGCCGCAGTTTGCCGACCACGGGGATAGAGGAATTCAACCTCAAAGTGCAGGACCCTCCTAGAAATACCTGCTCTCCTAACCTGCCCGAGCCCTCGGAGACGGTATTTTTCTCATCTCAGGCCCCATACCTTCCCATCTCTTCACCCCACCCACATTTTGGTGACCTACCCTGGCCTCCCGGGGGGACACTGGACTAGGGATGAGAAATCTGGCTTCCAGGCCAGGCTCTGATACCAATTTGTCATTTGAACAAAATGCTTAATTTCTTTGGAGTTCCAATTCTTAGTGAAATCAGAGGGCTGGACAAGATTTACATCAATGTCCTTTGGCTATAATGCTCCATGACTGGAGTGTAAGCACTCAATGATTGAGAACTGGCACTGGGCAGCGTTGAACTGGCTGAAGGGGACAGCACCCTACTCATCGCCCACTGAAGACTGGACGGAGGGCTTTGACAGTAGCCCCCCGATGTAGAGGGGGAAGTGTGGGAAGTGAGGGGTGCCCCAATGGAGACAGAGGTTTGCAGCTCCTGGCACACCCCGGGCAAACTCTGCCAGAGTAGTAGGAAGCCACGAGTGACTCGGGCTCCTGGGTTTTGGCTCTAGGACACCTAGAGTCATCGGGCAGTGGCCCTGCTCTGTGGCCCTCCCGTCTTTGACTCCACGGATTCTCTGATTTTATTGAGCAAACGATCCCAGCTTAAATATAAAACCAGTGACAACCGATTAGTTCCACTGCTTACCACCTAGACTTAATCTCCATCAGATTCCCCCACAGATTACACATTAGCTCTGTTGTAACGTAAACCTGATTACAACACTCCCATGCCTGTCAGCCACCTCTCAGAGTCTGGAATGTGGACTGTTTCCTTCCTAAAACAAGCCGAGGAGTAACGGCAAATGGCACTCAACTATGAAGAAACCAAACACTTTACGCTTTCCAAGATGAATGCTTTGTACTCCAGGTGGGAGGGAATAAGGAGAAGCAGGGATTGGCAGAGTCAAATGAATTTCTAACTTCTGGATCTATGCAATGCAAAATAAAGGCTTCTCCCATCACCTACGTTCTTCTCTTCCTTCCCCCACCTTCCTCTCTCTGGTGGAACGGGGTAAGGAGGACAAAGTAAATTACCTGAACAGTTAGTTCTTTTCCCTGTTACACCAGTATCACACAACGGGTACTTATTGGGTTTAATTACATGCTCGGGGCTAGGTGCTTTAGTCTCATGGCATCTCATTTAATCCTCATAATAATTCAACAGAGTCGTCGCCATGGACCTCATATTATAAAACTAAGACCCAATATGTCTGAGCTGGGAATTTGAAGAGCCAGGATGTGAAGCCCGGTCTCTGGGACTCCAAGTCCTGCGCGTTCCACTACACCCTGATCTCTGGAGTTAGGGGGTCTGCTGTCTACCACTTCTCCTAACACTTTTCAGGGGGAGACACTTCAACGCTGGGTCTTAGTTCCCTATCTTAGATGCTGAGATGCTGGTTGTTTTAGTAAGAACTTCAGCCAATGTCTCTCCGCATCCTGTAAATTGTTCAATGCCCTCGGTACTGAGAGATCTCCCTCCTGAGGGAGCCGAAGGGAAATGATTCCCATTCTTAGTTGGATATCTTAACATTTTAAATTTCCCTTTGGTTCTCACAAGGTGCATCACAAGCTTTTCCTTCTAGTTCTGATGTCTGTGCCCAAAGCAGGCCTGTGTCTTTGTTCTTATCTCTCTGGGACTAACCTAGTTCCCACGTGGTAAGGGATGTTCCCAAGCCACCAAAGCACATCATTCTGTCGTCAGTTGAGTAGCTTTCCTTCCTCTAGGCCGCAGAGCAATCAGTTCTTGCATTTATCTGACAGATGCTTTGAGGACACGTAGCTTTCCTGAATATTTTTATTTTTAAATGTCACGCCTTTAGATTTTATTGTTTGACTGGCTTCCTTCCCTTTAGGAACCAAACTGACATCACAAAAGTGTGTCACTTTCCTCAGACCTCAGCTTTCTCATCTTCTCATGGAAGTCAAATCGATTGGGGCTCTTAATCTGGGGTCCATGAGCTCCCAGGTGGCCTCAAGTGTGGCTCTCTTGAAACTTCACGCGGACTGTGGATGCTGGCCTGGATCCCTGGCTGACCTCAGATTCCCACAGGTTCCATGACCCAGAAGAAGTTAGGAGTCACTGAAATAGGTGATCTTTAAAGATGCTCTTTAATTCAGAAATTCCACGAGGCTCTCACCAATTGTAGGAGCTCAGAAACCAAGGCTGGGCGTCAGTCAGCAGACAGTGCCCTGTGCTGGGGACGCTCAGTGAATGTCTGCTGATGCTCATGAAGGTTTCCGAGAGGCCCTTCCCCTGTACCCTCTGGCCTGGTTGTTCTAAAGTTGCTTGGCCAAAATCATGCCCCTCAAATCCAAGAACTTGGTTGATGATTCTTAACTCTTGGGCATTTTCTGTGTATGTTTTTGTCCAATTAAGCTGTCCCTCAAATAATAAAAGGGAAAACTTTCACTTTTCAATTGAGAAGGTCCGCAAGTCCATAATAAATTCCATACTTTGCATTTGTTCTTGCTTTTCCTTTCAACTGAAATTCACATAGGATTTTTAGCTAGTCAAGACTAGCAAAGACAGAACGAACCCTAGTTCTTGTCTGAATGTTTTGTTAACGGACTGGGGAGCCAGAGGAGGGAAATGACTCATCCAAAGACACACAGGCTGATGGGAGCTGGAGCTGGAGCCCAGCATCCTGTCTGCACAGCGTGCCTCCCCCAGGACCCTGATCTCCCCAGGCCCCTCCCCCACTTGGCTCACCCCCTTCTGCTGTTCAGAGAATACATACCTACACACATGAGGGACGGACCTGTGTGACATCAGTTTGGGAGGCTACAAAGGAGTGGGAAGTCACAGGGAAGTGTTCGCACATCTCAGAGTTGGGGGTGGGAGGAAGGACTGGACAGGTGACTAAGGGGAAGGAAAGCAGGGACTTAGCACCAAAAATGGAAGTTTGACAACCCAGTCACAAGGGTCACATGACCGTGAGGAAGCTGACTAGCCACACTGTGCTGATGAATGCCCGCTGTGGCACCAATGAGCCCCTCCACGTTTTGCTCCAGCCTCTTCTCCACACCACCCCCCTCTCCTCGCCTGCAGACACCCTACGGGTCACTCCAACCGGGAACTCGCCTCTCCCTGTACCCCCCTTCACATCCCCACCCCTGGGCTGTGGCAGGCCTATGTGCTTGCCGTGAATGCCACCCTCCTGCTGTTTGCCTCCCATTGGGCTCCCAGGTCAGATCCCACTTCTCTCATGCAGCCTTTCCAGATGGCCCTTCCCCTCCTGGTGCTCGTCACCTCTCCGCATCTTGAACCTTCCGAGTGAGCTGTTGTGTCTGTCCTCCTCTCTGCATTATAATTGCTTGTGGACATGTCATTTCCCCAGTGGAGAGCACACACTCCTTTAGTTGGGGTCAGTCGTCTCTTATCTTTTCTTTCATCCAACAAGTATTCATAGGGCGCCTTCCATTTATCACACGTCCCGGTCTCCCACTGAAGGTCTCTCACTCTCACTGTGACCCAGACAAGCAAAGGGGCAAACGCCGTAGAACTGAAGACGTGCCCGCAGGTGAGGTGCAAGGGCTGTGGAAGCACAAGGCCAGAGCCTTTAACCCTGCGGGAGGACGTCAGGAAACGCTTCTGGAGGGACGTCTGAGTGGAGAAGTGCAGGCAGGTGGCCGTCGCCCAGGCACACAGCATGGGGGGCTGGGGAGGTGAGGCTGGTTTGCTGTGTGAACAGCCCGGCACATGGTCCGCTGAGCCTGAGACACTTTCCCAAGAGCGACAGGAAGAACCCTCATGATCTCCCCTCTGTCTCTCACAGACTTAGCACGGGGCCTGGCCATCCTTGATGCTTGGATGGAAGAGAAATGATCACATTTCAGAACATCTGCAGTTTTAAGGCTCTCGGGCAAAATTCCCTCTACTTACTGGTCAGATACACTTGAACTTTTGGTTCAGCTCCCCACAGCAAGAAGAGTGGCCGGCAGTGCTCCTGGTGACACAGACTGGTCTGGAGCACATTTATCTCAAGTGACTCAGCCTGAGCTCGCACCATCCTGACAGGCCACCAAAGAACAGTGTCACTTAAGTCCTCTCCATCTTGAGCTGTCACCCAGAGGGCCTCGCAAGGCAGGGAGCTTCTTTTGAAGGACCCCATTTCCCGAGCGTCGGGGTCCTGTTCCCAGGCACAAGAGGAACAGTGAAGGGGCTGGGAGGGAGGTGTGTGGGCAGGAGCCCCTTTCCCACAGCCCTCCAGCTCTCGTAGGGAGCAAGGCCCATAGCCTGGGCACCACATGGAAGAGAGGAGAGAGGGAGGGGACGGGAAGTGGTCACTGGCGGCCTGGAGGCCACCAAGAACGGAACATCGAGTTCATCAAGCCTGGCCTCCGCGTGGCCAGCTCCTCCTCTCGTCCCCTCCTCAGGAAGGGAGAGGGTATACCCCTAGCCCGGCCCAGGGCTCGGCACCACGCTCTTCCTGTGCTGCTGGGCCTGGAGGCAGGTCGCCGTGACTCACTGCTGACAATAACGAGGTCTCCGGGCACCACGACTGACCGGGAATGTTTACAGAACTGTTCCTGTGTCAGACATTTAATTCTGTTCCACCAGCCCCTTCACCACGTCTCCCCAATGAGCTATTCTTTCCCTCACTGGCCGCACCCTTTTCTTCCCCAGTGCACACACATTCCAGGAGCGCCTGCAGGCATAGCCTCCCCAGGTGCTGCTGTTCCCCTCGGCGCATACCCCGAGCCGGAGCCACATCCACCCTGTGGAGCCTTCCCCGGGCCAGGCACCACACCTCCTAATTTATCATCAGAGCCACCCCAGTGGGGAGGGACCGCCTTGCACAGGAGAAGCCTGCGCTGGAAGGGTCAGTGGCTGCCAGCGTGAGGCTGGCCTGGTGGTTACACGGTCCCTCACTGCCCTCGTGCAGCACACGGCCCCTCCCCACTGCTGGCTGGAGCAGGAGGTCTGGCCTCACTTGCGCCTGGGTCTCTGTGGGCTCCAAGCGCCCCTCCGTTACTGCAGTCCTGGCGCTGCTGACCCAGGCTCTCGAGGGCAGGGATGGATGACCCATGACCCCTGCCCCAAGGCGGGTATCTACAGGTCTTGAGTAAATATTTGTTGAGTGAAAACTGAAACTTCAAAGGGAAATGGGGACACCAGGTCTGAGATCAAGCAGTCTCCTGTGGGCATCATACACAGCAGACAACAAATGGTTTGGAGCGACATCGTCAAGAATTCCATTGGGGGCTAAAGACATTCTAGAATGTTCTCAGCTCCAGAAGCAGCTCTAGGTCACCCGAGATGGGCGGCTTCCATTTACAAAATGCTGACCATGCTCCACCGCAGCCCCTGTGCTAGCACTTCTCACACGTGACTTCCTGGAACCCTCCCGACCACTCTCTGAGGTAGGTGTTATCAGGTCCACTTTAAAAATGGGGAAACTGAGGCTCCGAAAGGGAAGTAAGTCCCAAGTCTCTAGACATTAGGAGGTAAGCAGGCATTCACACCTGCTTCTTCGACAGCTGGGGTATTGAACAGCAGGGCCACATTAGGATCGTGATCGAATTGCCAAGTTCATCTCCCCCGCAAACACCAAATTCTCAGCGCTCAAACACCCTGCAGCCGCCTTGGTCCACACTCGGGAATCTTTGCAGCTGACACAGAGGAGGGGACAGGCATGTGAAGAGCTGGCATGCCCATCCAGGGACCCAAATCCGTGAGGCCCCGGTGCTGGGCCCGGACGCTCCTCCCGAAGCAAAGCGCATTGTTCACAGTGAACAAAGGCCTGTGCACCCACAGACAGACAGGACGCAGACCACGGAGAGGCACAGCAGCGCCACGGAGCAGTTCTCGCACAAAAGCAAACCACACTGAGCACACCGAAGCCTGTGTTCTAGCTGTTAGTCCGAGCAAACGGAGGTGATCTGCGCAGCAGGGATGGGGGAGGGGGAGGCCTTCCTTCCTTCCCAGGGGCTTGTGCAGCAGGCAGGAGCTGCCCCAAGGGGGGGACTTTGGAATCCCCTCAAATGGCCGGGACAGAGCCTGTCTTCTGCCACTGACGTCCCAGCCCTGACACCTTCATCAGGGACCCCCGTTCCCTCCTGGGTATTTCTCTCCCAAGACAAGCAAGTGGGTCTCCCTGGCATCACGTGGCCTCAGCAGGCGGACCGTGGGTGAGACGTCTGGCCCACCTGCCGACGGAGACGCCAAGGCACACACGTCATGCTGCAGGCCTACCTGGCGCACACCACTCCGAGCAGCCTTCCGCTCAGCCTGCTCGCCACCTCTACGCGGCTCTGTCTGCTCAGCCTCCCTTCCCGGGAAAGGGCTGCCCAGGGCCTGGCTGGGCTGGCTCTCCTCGGGGGTGCAGAGGTCTGAGAGTCTCTGTTCGGTGCTCAGGCACCTGACCACGTCTGAAGGTTTCAAGCAGCTCTTCTTAGAGATCGTGGGTCCGCCCAGGCGTCTCTCACCTGCCTCCCTCTCTGCTTTCCTTTCGTACTGTCTGCTTTCTTCTCGCCACGGGCCCTGGCTGCTAAAGGCGTTGCTAAGCTCCGAGATGACTCTATCAGGGCTCCCAAGCAGAGGCTGGGAGAAGCTGCCCTGCGGGAAGCCTGGAGGGGGCCTGTGGCTGCCACTGTCTCCGTTGACGTGAAGGGAGGCCTGGGCACCGGGCACCGGGGAGTAGACTTGGTGGGGGGCAGGGAGGGCCAGTGGGGAGACAACTGAGTGGGGGGTGGAACGACCCGACCAACTCGAATGGGGGAGGCTGAGGGACAGGGAGGGACTAGGCCTTGTCAGAAAGGCAAGGTGGTCAGTGTAATAGACAGACGCCTCTGGCAGAGGAGGCAGAGGTGGGGTCAGGGCCAGAGGACGCCGGCCTGGGACCCCCACGGTCAGCGAGATCCACTCCGAGGTGACAGCCTGCATCTCAGGGGACAGGGCTCGGTGGGGGTGAGGCAGAGATGAGGGGGCTCGCAGGATGAGCTTGCTGTGACTGGGAAACTTAAAAAGAAAAGGAGAGAGAGGAAAACAAAAGGAAGAAGCACAAGGTAGAGTCAGCTTAAAGAAGAAAGGAGGGAATAACCACAGGGACACAGAGAGGCTGAGATGGAGAGAGCGGGACACTGGTGTCCAGAGGAAGCTGTCTGCTTAGGTTCGGAGAGAAGCTGGGATGTGGGTGTGCGAGTGCGCGCACACGTGTGTGTGTGTATGCGTGATCATGTGCAGGTGGGGAGGGTGAAGAAGTGAGTGGAGTGGGGGAAGAGATAAAGGAAAGGGGTCCCATTGGGCACTTACACGCATGCCACCTGGTCTGCAGAGTCACTTCCAAAGGAACACACTGGAAGCAGCCCGTCTGCCCCACCAACCACCTGAGCAAGCGAGGCCCTGACCCAGAACCGAGGCCCTGACCCAGAACCGAGGCCCTGACCCAGAACCGAGGCCCTGACCCAGAACTGAGGAAAAACGGTGGCTTGCCACTGCCCGGCCTTGCCTGGGCTTTCTTCTCTCCGGGGGCTCAGCAAAGAGCCTTCCAGAGAGGAGAATGAGCAGGGTGGCCAGTTTATAGTCTCTCTTGGCTATCGTCAGGCAAAACATCGAGTTGAAGTCCCTGTCATATAAAATAGAATGTGCTGCACGATCTCACACCCTCTGCCCACAAGATCACAGGAGGTGGGCCTTGCTGGGCAGAGAACCTGCCAGCACCCATCTCCTGGGTCAGCCCTGGGCAGTCAGAGAGGAGAAAGTGACAGGGAGGAGAGGAGAGAGGACCATCCACTGTCACCCGGCCCCAGGCCTGCTCTCCTTCCTCCTGACAACCCCCAGTGGCAGCAGGCGGGGCTCTGGCAGGAAGTCGCCCACATGCCTCTCCCGAGCCCCAGGTCCTCATTTTTCTTGGCTTTGGGGAAGTGGGGATTTGAAATAATTCATGTTTTAAAACGAGTTTGCTCATAATGAATGTTCAGGAAAGCGAACATTTTTTGATAAACCTCTTTCCTTCAGCCCAGTGTACACAGACGTGTTATACGTTACTTTTTAACCTGGTATCTCCGCTTGCAAAGGATACTCTGGGTCTGTATCTTCTGCAGCCAACCTTGACCAATGTGGTGACCGAGGACCGACTGGGTACGTAAGAACAGTGGAGGCACCCCGCCCGCTTCACTGGGTACGCCCGGCACAGAGTCCTGGACCAGCTGATAAAGGCTCCGATTTCTCTCCCTCTCATCACCTTATCCCAGAGCAATCTCCTTAAGCTCTCCCTTTTCTCCAACCAGCTGTGTGATAATATTTCTCCAACCCAGGGTGTGACAAGTGCCATTTGTATGCATGAAGACAGGCCCCGGTGTGTATACGCCCCCCGTGCTGAGCACGGTTCTCAATCATAGGCTGAAGAGCCACTTTCGGGGGGGCTGTGCCCTCAGCACCGAGGGGCTGTCACGCCGACTGTGAAAACCAGTGACGAGACGCGTAGGTACCTGTGGGCTCACGGTGGCACTACGACTTGGGGAGGAGTAAGGCAGGTCGATGTAATCCACGGGGTTTTTCACCAGTGGCCTTTTGATCACGTCCACGTAGGTGATGGGGAAGATGCCCTGCCGGGTCGTCCCCGGGATCCTCCCTTCGTACCAGTTCTCGTCCACCTGCCGGAGCAGCGTGATCCTCTCACCCTGTAAGACACAGCAAAGCACGGTCAGTGTCTCACCATGCCCCAGCACCCTGAGGCCCTGCCTGCACCCATCGCTGTCCTGCTAATTTAGCACACTCGTTGCTCACATAAACCTTTCTTGCTAGACCTGGAGAGAATTACTATCACTGGGATGGAGATGATCCAGCAGTGGAGCTACCTGGATGCTGGAGGTTGAGCTTGGCCTGTAAATATTTCCGTAAAGAAGGTCAGATTCATTCCCCCAAGCTAGCAGGCAAATGGAGTGTTTTCACTCACTGATTGCAAAACGGACAGATATGCAAACTTCTTCTCTAAGGCAAACGTTTTTTGGGAGGGGTTCTCTTTTTTCTTCCTTTTCATAACTTAATTTTTTCCTGTATCATTATAGAAAAATTAAAACACAAGAAAATATAAAGCAGAAGTAATTGTTACCTATAATATTATCACTTGGGCTAACTACTGTTAATAATTTGATATATGTACTTCCCAGATTGAATTCTGTATCTGTGAATTGGACTTGCACATATTTTTTTTCTTATAAAAGCTGAGTATGCACTGTATTTCCCTTTCCCAACTTACTTTTATACTTAACAACATGTAGTGAGCCTCATTCTTTCTCAAGAAAAAGAATGCTACATTTCTAACAGTGTTGGCAGCGTACTGGACCGCTGTGGGATATCCCATTGCACATGCACGCACTGATTCAGTTGCCATTCACCTGATGCTCGGCACCTGGGTTGCTTCCAGTGTTGCTTCTTTTCTATGAGGGGCTCATCTTTATCTAAGGCATGTGCTCACTTTCCTCAGTCCTCAATGAAAGGAGTAACTTTAGTAAGCCAGAGAATTTTGACAGGTAAAGTGTTGGAATTCCTGGGAAGAACATGTCTCTACCAGCTTAATTATGTTCAAAATACGCAAGCTAAACCCTGGCTACTGTGGCTCAGCTGGTTGGGCATCGTCTGTGAACCGAAAGGTTGTTGGTTTGATTCCTGGTTAGGGCTCAATCCCCGGTAGGGAGCATGCAGGGGGCAGCTGGTCAATGTTTTGCTCTCACATCAGTGTTTCTCTCTCTCTCTCTCTCTCTCTCTCCCTCTCACTTCCTCTAAAAATCAATAATAATATAAAATAAGCATGCTAAGCTCCTCAAAGGCAATAATGGATGATAATAATACTGGCATCACCTCCTGCTTACTGAGTACCAACTAGGTGCTAAACGTTGTTTCATGTAATCCTCTTGCAACACCTCCAGGAGAGCCACTTATCTTCATTTTACATATAAAGAAATGATGGCTCGGAAAAATGATTTAACTCCCCAAAAGCTGCACAGCTGAGAACCTGTGACTTAACCTGTCACAGTTTTTCAAAGTTCTCCTGGTGTCAAGACTTGCTTTTCTCGACTAGGCCAGAACCTGTGATGTAAAACCTAGTCACCTACACAGCGCCTATCACATCATTAGGTGCTCGACAAATACCAACTGAATACAGTTTATAAAAGGTGTGTAAGATTCCAGAAATACTGTCTGTAGCCAGTGAACTCAATGTAGTTAAAACTGGACACTAGCCTAGGGTTTATTTTTAAAATTATCTCAAAATTATCCAGTTGTGCCCTTCATGCACCCTTGACTGGTACATCTTTAAGGGGTTGCTGCCCTGCAATGCCACCTGCCATGAGAACAGGGCCACCAACAGAGCCCGAAGCACGGGTGAGAGGGCTTACCTTCCTGAAGGACATTTCTACTTGCGTATCCCCATTGAAGTTGAACTTTGCAATAGCTTCTCCGTATTCCAAAATCTGCACCGGGGCCAACTTTTTGGGCTGAGCCTTCTCCGCAGGAGGAAGAAGCTGAGAAAAGAAAAGAGGTAAAACGGAAGAAAGGGGGGATGTGAGAGGAAACAAAACACAAATTCTCGATAAATAAATGGCCCTCTGGGCACGACCAGCTTTTCCCTAGAAAAAGGGGCTGCGGTACCTCGATGTAGGTGCGCGGGAAGATGCCCACCCGGCCGTGGTGCTCGCCTTCGTACCAGTTCTGGTCGATCTGCTTATAAATGTAAACAATGTCTCCCTTTTGCAGAGGCAGCTCCCTGTCAACAGAGGGTTATGCATTTTAGCAGACGTTTCAATGCATGTAAGGTTAAGACGTGTAGTTTTTTAGCAAAAGACGTTAAGTGAGGCCAAAAGGACCACATGACACAAGTGGGGCTCCATATTTGGAAGTGAGAACCCTACGAGGCGGGAAATTACATCATCTTTGGCATTTTTCTGGGCTTTCGGAGGCTGGATGCTAACTTTCAAACTGACCAGTTCTTGAAAGTGCTCAGGAGCCTATTAGCTTGCTGTGGTTTCTCCAAGCACTTTTTGCGAATGCTGTGCTATGCTCACGGTTTACATAACACCTAGCAACGCACTCACTAGTCGTAACTGATGTTCATTCAATGATGACAAACGTTTCCTTCTCAACACTTTCACTGCCTTCCCTACCCTCCTCTCTGCCCTGCCGAGGCATGCCTTCATTGCTTTAAATTATCATCAAGTTATTTCTCCGATATCAATATCCCCGATTGTTCCATCCATCTCACCATCCATCCATCAACGTGCAGTAGAAAGGCTCTAAAATTAGGCAGATCTGGGTTCAAAAGCCAGTTATACCATCTACTAGCTCTGGAACCTTGGGTG